>CAHIKZ030004411.1:282500-342500 GCA_903632075.3 Acanthosepion pharaonis
TTTATTTTTAACTATTAGGTTGGTGCAAAAATAATGACGTAATAATGTCATTTTTTGACCTTAAAAAATACGTCAAAAAACGAGATTATTACGTCATTATTTTGCACCAACCTAATACCTTAACTTCTTGGAAATGGTTATTGCTTGAAAAAGCAATGATTATAATTATAATTAAACCTAAACATAATGTAAGTGAATTTACATATTTTCTTTTTTCTTTAGAACTGAACGTAAAAATAATAAACATTATTGATTTATTAGATGTTTTATTTACATTATGAAACGGACAAAGTCCGACAATTATTTTAAAGACATTTTTTTATGCGACCTGTGCGGATACATTTTCGGCCGGTATTTTGATCAGGTCCGCGGTTGAGCCAGGATCCGTCGCCCGGGACGCAGAGATGAAAAAAAAAATAGTTAAATATTCTTCTCTTGCTGATAGATATTTTTTACTCCTGTGGCAGTGGAGACTTCAGGGGTTATTGGCCCTCGTTCGATGGCGTTCCTTCGGAGGATTGGCGCGATTGCGTCTCGATTAAGGGACGTCCCCCCTCGTGAAACGGAGTGGCCCTTGCAGCGTGTCTCACTGGGGATGGTTCGAGGTAATGCTTTCTCCATCATTGCGGCTGGCAGAGGATAAAAAAAAATTGTTTATTGTTACGTTGTTCTGGAATTATCATCAGTGGTCAACTGAACTTGTTTTGTTTCAATAAAGTTTCTATTTGCTTGCAAAAAAAATGTTTATACATTCTTTTTTTATAGATATAATGTGTAAAGTCATTTCATGATGTGCGACGTCATTTGTTTACATATGGATACGCATCGAGTAGATATGAATGTATGAGAGAAAATCATAGAGAATTGTATTTTAAAAACAGTAAAATCGACCTTGCTAACTGAAATGCTCCTCTGTGGCTAAATCGGTAAAAGCACGTCAGGCTATATAGCGGTTCCGTATAGGATACAGGTTCGATTCCTGTCGGAGGACGCATATTTTCTATGAAAATTTCTCGGACATTCAGGCCGGTATATATCGTTAATACTGTTTATTATAAACAGAGCATTTACTTAAATATTTGTATCTATAAAAAAAAAAAAACGTATAAACATAAAAAATGTCTTAAATCTATTTATTATATTATTTGTTAGACTGACTTGGAAAATATCGGCTTATTGCAACTTGATTCGAACTTTATAAAGGTGTAAATAATAAGGATTTCATGATATATAGTGCACACATTTTCAAAATTTATAATGTGCACTCCGCCCTTCCTCAGCAGCATATCGACCTGTGTACCCTACAGAGAATTCAGAAATAAGCCCTTTATTTAATCTACTGGGTTAGACTGTTCTCTTTCCACTGCTCATGTCTAGGGATATCCTCTAGTTCTTATTTTATTTAGTACTCTTCAGTTATTGCACGCCCATTTCAATTGAGTACTGCCCGATCCAGTGATTGAACTCACAACCACTATGTCACAAGATTCACAAACCAAGAGCTTTATCCAATAAACCAGTGATTCCCAAAATTAGTTTCTTTGAGCCGCAATTTTGGAATGAAAATTTGCTCCAGTCTCACAAAATTTTATGTGACAAAAAGTACATAAAAATGAGTGTGGGTTAAAGGGAGATAACCGAGGATTTGAAGTCGGGACATTATCATTGATAAGTCTCTCCTTCAATTTGCAGACACTAGTTAATATATTGTTAATACTTGATATAATGCAAATAATATCACAATGATAAAATCAGTATCTGTCTATATTTTTGAGATGAGGTATTATGTACATTATTTACATTATTCGGACTATTGTCCTCATCTTTGTCACCATATTTATTACAACGTTTCGGGCGTTGTACGCTCCGGCCTTCTTCAGGTGGTTGGAATGTCGAACTGAACCCTTTATTTCGCTCACTGGGGTAGAATGTTCTAGTTCCACGTTCCATGTTTAATGGATGTCAGTCATCAGTTATCTTCTGTTAATTCCCCTCTAAAATTTCTCCACTGCCTTAATCGGGTATTGAGTTCACACTCTTTTGGGTACTATCACTGGATCTAACCAACGCCTTTATCCACTGTGTCTTGCGTTCTTGAGGACATCTGTGTATGAATTTCTGGGTATTATAAACCTAATGTCTCAGCAACCATTTGAATAGTCTACCCCAGTGAGCGAAATAAAGGGTTCAGTTCGACATTCCAACCACCTGAAGAAGGCCGGAGCGTACAACGGCCGAAACGTTGTGATAAATATGGCAACAAAGATGAGGACGATAGTCAGAATATTGTAAATAGTGTACATAATACATCATCTCAGAAATATAGAGAGATACAGACCAAAGCTTCGGTTGAAACCAAATTTTTCAGGGTGGGGGTTCTTTGTTTTCACGGACTGTCTTTTTTCAAGACATGTTTAATTTGGAATTCACTATATTTTTCCCAGACTGCCATCGCTTCACTCTTTCCCTTTGTTTTGTTTTTTAAACATTTCAACCCAAGTAAGGCGACAATACCACTTGTACGCAGGCGAGGGTACTGACAGTGAAAGTGAAAGTGAAGACTATGAAAGATTGACGAAAGGACAGAAGATGAACCGGGGTTCAAGATGACGGCCGAAACGTTGTGATAAATATGGCGACAAAGATGAGGACAATAGTCTGAATAATGTAAAGAATGATAAAATCAGTCAATAATTATTTGTAACTATTTATACTGGAACTCATGCATACAATTACAAGTATTCCGCATTAACATTTTAAATTTTGAAAGCATAT
This sequence comes from Acanthosepion pharaonis, assembly GCA_903632075.3. Taxonomy (NCBI): domain Eukaryota; kingdom Metazoa; phylum Mollusca; class Cephalopoda; order Sepiida; family Sepiidae; genus Acanthosepion; species Acanthosepion pharaonis. Next base: position 285,276 of record CAHIKZ030004411.1, read on the forward strand.
TTATTTTTGGTACATGAATTAAAAAAAAACAAACTGTTTCTAAATCTTTGATTGTCTTTCAATCATTCCACCTCAGCTGCTTTTTTTTCCCCGTTGGACATATGAGGCATGCCACATGGTTTTGGAATCAATTCACTAGACATTGTCTTATGTAAATAATGATTCTTTTTCTTTTTATTCAGAGAAACCTGTCAATGTAACATCGTTGTGTGCAATGTTCACAGTGTGCGTAAATATACGTGTACTATTAAAAACAAGATAACTAGAATTTGGTCGAAATAAAACAAAAAAATTAAAAATGTTTCTGATTTCTTAACATCGGGAATATCCGCGGAAAGATTTTAACCGGATGCAGAATTCTAATACAAACTTGTTTTCTATTTGCCTTCGCAACGAAATAATGAAAATTCTTGTCTCAAAATTATAATTAAAGAACATTCATTAGTAAAAATATAAACAGAAAACAGATATTTCTGTTATTTTTTATTAGTATTAATTATCGACAGTGGATTGAACTCGCCGACGCCAGGTTTTGAAGTTGAGCGCTTCGAGCTGCGGCTTTTGTACAGGAAAAATAATCAAATGATGGAATTCAATTTTAAAGACAAAGTGATTTTTAAATTCTTTTGCATTATTTTGTGACCTTCTACATCAATAGTGTATTAAATTAAATTAACAATATTATTTGATCAAGACGTGGTATTGATTGCATTGGACAGATTGTGTTATTAAAAATATTTCTCCACCATCAAATTCTCATTAATCCTGTCAATCGGAAACTTATATGCTTAACAAGATCCGCCTCAATTGCATGAACAAGCAAAACTATTGTAATGACCTGTGTTGTTTCTAGAAAAAGCCACTTCTATAATGTTGACTCACCGAAGGAAAACTGATACCTGTCATGTATCCTTTCCAACAATTCTTGTATAGCAACATCATAGTACACCCTGTCGACCAGGAATAAAATACGCCGGCTGCATGATACCCATCAAAAGAGAGCTATCTCCCGGATGGATGTTTCGAGGTTCGAGTATAAACCTGACGAATATTTGCTTTTTTTTAACTCAAGTGTAACCAAGATTCCTATTTACTTTTCTGACTATCTGAACTGGACCTATTTTTTGTCTTTTTGACACAGAATAATTATATTTTGGTTCAATTCGGAATGAGGAGTTAAAAAATAATGTTAAACACTTAAAATACCTCGGAGACTGAATCAATTGTAACAAACATAGTATAAAAGATAAGGAGATGAAACTTAGAATAGGCTGCGCAGAGGGTAGTTTCATCCAACAACACAAGATGCGAAGAAATCAAATCCCTAAGAACTCATGGTATGTTTTTAAATAGACTCCTCAAAGCTAGAATATAATATGGATGACATACATAGCGTCCAACTCATTCAGGAATATCTAAACATTTAGCTATATATTACGGTTTTCTCAGATCAGTGATTAAAAATAGCTTCAGGCAAATAACACCTCCAGGCTTTCAAGAAGGAAAGCCTTCCTATTATCTCATATAATGTCACTTTAGAATCAAAAACAAATAAATTTAGCAAATAACAAAAACCGCATCACGAAGATTTCCAACAGGTGCAACTATTAGAATGGATAGAGGTCAAAATATTCATGTAATCAAGATGTTGACTTGCCACACTTAATTTAGCAAAATGTTAGTGTTATATAAGAAATAAAGTGTCGCTGCCGAATACTTGAGATTGAACATAGATCGCCAGTCATCAAACACAGGCGATCCCATTATTGAATTAAGTGAATCAAGTGACCATAAAGGAAACGCAAATGTAGATAGTAGCGTGACGTCCAAACGATCGCATTTCTAGTCTATCCTCAATACTATACGGATCGCTATTTATAGTCTATCCTCTATACTATACGAACCGCTATTCTCTATACTATTTCAGTATACAGATTAATATTCAAGCTTGTATTATCGAGCAAGCACTATTAGTTCGAGTGTTATTCGAAGGCGTCTGACACCAGCATTCAACGGCGTACTATAGTTGTATCTGCGATTACAAAGTCTTTACTACAACGAACATTACGAAAGTGGCAACGAGTATTCTTTACATGACAAAAGTGGTAAAGAATGTTCGTTGACATCCCTTAAGTTGGGAAGGAAACTCCCATCAGTACTAGAAAGAGAGATATATATATATATATATATATATATATATATATATATATATATATATATATATATAATCGACTCTCCCATCTATTTTCGACGTATGAGAGTCAAACAGATCAGTTCCTAGGAAACTGACAGCCCGGCGCCAGCACCTGAAATTTGATTAGAGTGGTGAAGGTTTTGTGCAAATCCACCCACATTTTTGAAGGGCCGAATACAGAGACTTAGTGCACTACGTCTCACAGGGTCCCCAAATGACCCTACGCAGGTTTTGAATTTAGAGTTGTCCTCCTACACTAGTTGCCATCCAAGGCTATAGAACCCAATCTGCTATTTACCCATAGCTGGAGGGAGAAGAAGAGGACTCACACCTTTCCCTAGGGTATTAGCACGTAAGAAAAGTGAATGTAATGGATTCGACTGAAATTCGAACTCTGCTCTCCGATTCCTGAATCGAAGCCGCTATCCAGTAGTTTCTTTATAGGTTTACTGACCATTACCACTGAGCGGACAGGGAAAGCGTCTCATGCTCACTCTTATGGCATCCTTCTGGAAACGTCTTCTCAAGAAATTGACTTTCTCGGGACTCAGCATTGAAGATTGGGGACCTGAAGACAACAATGTAGGACCAAACATTGTAGAAAGAGATTGTCAATGGAGTTCCGACCAACTATAAGAGGGTCAAAAGATGATGATGATGATGATGATGATGACAATAAATGTAATATTAGCCGCTTTCATATAAGGAAACACTCATCATTCATTAACCGAGCAGCCAGTAGTTTTATCGGTTGAAATTCATAATATTTTACTGTTAAAAATGTTTTTCAGCAACATAGGTTTCTCAAGTCCAGTAACTGTTAGTATTCCTTCCAGGATTTATGGTCATTTCCTTCTTAACGCGTTGTTCGAAGAAGCGTGGAATGTTACCATTATGATTATGTCATTATTTTCTCTTTGAGCTACAGGTGATATTCAAGTTTCTTGTTGCTACTGTTGAAAGGTCTCAAGCGATCATATTTTTTCCTAAAGAGCTTTCCCAGAATAAAATTCTCTATGATTCTTTTCATTATTACCCAAATAATACAAAAAAAAAAATTAATTCTATCTTTTCTTATTTTTGAGAGCTTTCTACTTTAAACTGATATTTAAAAAATATATATATATATTCCGGATTCAGCATTATTTTCTCTCTTTTTATAGCTACATTTAAAAAAAGTATTGTCGCTTCGAATTGATTGACAACTTTTGACAAATAGGTTGAAGCCTTGAAGATTCAGGAAAACATTCAATATAACGTAAATCGAAACTATTTTTTACAAACAGTTTTTGCTAAGGCACGCGTAAAAAATTGCTCATATTTTTATGGGTCGAATCTGTTCGCTTTTCTTTTCAAATTTTATTTGCTTATAATCCGGATGTTTTTCTGGATTACCATCTCAGAATTAATTATAAATGGCGAGCATTAAAGCCAGTTTACATTAGAAAGCAAAGAAGCGAAGGTTGGGATTATATACGCTCAGAGCCGGAGTGTTCTCATGGAATCTCAATTCTGGAGAAATTGTACTTAATAAACTGGATTTCAAGACACATATCAACATTAATAATTATGTAAATTGGGAATGGTTGCACGAAGGATATCTGAAAGTGAAAACGAATCCACACGAAATAGACGATAATGCACAAAATAATAATAATAATAATAATAATAATAATAATAATAATTCTACGGGAAGGAAACTGAAAGAAACTGGTATGAACACCACCTAGACCCGGTTACGGAGATAGGACCTATTACAATTCTATGGGACTACACAATAGACACTGACAGAACAATGAAAGCCAACCGACCAGATATTGTTATTAAAGACCACAAACAAAAACGGTGCCTCCTTATTGATATGGCAGTCACTACTGACTGCAATGTATCTTTGAAGATATTCAAAAAGCTATCAAAGTACAAGGACCATGAAATAGAAATCTCGAAAATGTGGCATATGGGAACATCAACAATCCCTGTTGTAGTTGGAGCCCTAGGACTGGTTGGAAAAGATTGTAGTAGACTAATTGAAGGGATTCCTGGAAGTCCATGCCTCAAGGAGATACAAAAAATTATTCTGACAAGTACAGCCCACACTTTACGAAGAGCTTTATCTATGTAAAATATGTTTGTTTTTTGGTTGTTTTTTTTTTGTCAGTGGAAAGTGTCATGATGCCATTTCTAACTTTAGATCTCTTGGTGGGACCCGGAAAGAAATGTGTACACACCAGAAATCAAAGGAAATAAAAAAAACAACAACAATAATAATAATAATAATAATAATAATAATAATAATAATAATGACTTCTATCACAAGTACAGCTCAGACCTTACGCAGAGTTTTTTCTAGATAGAATGTGTGTGATCTCAAGTTGTTTTATTTTTATTTTTACAAAAAAAGTTTAGTGAAAACATCATGATACTATTTCTCACCTTAGATTTCCGGAAATGTGTATACGAAAAAAAATCAAAGGAAATAATAATAATAATAATCCTGGTAGCCTATGTCTTAAAGAAATACAAAAGAAATGTACTCAGAAGTACAGCTTACACATTACAAAGGGTGTTATCCATGTAAAATGTGTGTGATCATAGTTTTATTTTAACTTTTTATTTTTTAAAATCTGTTACGAAATTGATCAGTGGAAAATCTCATGAAGCCATTTCTGACCTTAGGTCTCTGGTTGGCACCCGGAAGAAAATGACAACAGAAATCAAAGAAAATAACAACAACAATAATAATAATAATAATAATAATAATAATAATAATAATAATCTAAAAAATCTGGCACATGAGAATTCCAGTTGTAGTTGAACCCCTCGGATTGACTGGAAAAGATTCCAATAGACTCGTTCAAGTGATTTCTGGTGGCCCATGCCTTAAAGAAATACAAAAAAAATGTTCTCATAAGTACAGCCCGCAACTTACGAAGGGTTTAACTATGTATTTTTTTTAGTTGCTCAGTGGAAAATGTGATTATACCATATTTGACCTTAGGTCTCTGGTCGGGACCCGGAAAGAAACGAGTACACACCAGAAATCAACAGAAATAAAATAATAATAATAATAATAATAATAATAATAATAATAATAATATTAGCAGCACTGGAAATGGCTCTCACTGCTTTTGATCTTAATTGATAGGGGATCTTAACACAGATATGTCTTGTCTTTGTGAATCAAGATGGGCTACAGTAATCTACTGGTACTGTGCTTATCTGTTCATGAGGAGGATTAATGTTGTGGGGATCATGCTGGATATCGAGAGGGTTGTCATCTTTAAGTTTGAAGGATGAGGCAAGTAAGACGACTATGGCTTATCAGAATGTATTTCTAACTGGGGCCCATCTGCATGGTTATACGCTAGTTTGATCAAAACCTGTCATTGTTGTGCGTACATTTGGCTGTGATGCTTATGTCTAGTATATTCTTATCAGACTGGTTGACTTGATGGATATAATTGCATTCGTATATTTGTACAAAAAAGTCATTTTGCTATCTCATATAATAATAATAGTGATAAAATATCGAGAATGTAGTTCAGTGGTAAAGCATTCGACTGCAGATCTAAATGTATTCGGTTCAATCGTTAGAGTACCATACATTCTCGCAATGGGTACTTCGACGTGGAGTTAGTTAGCAAGCTAGATCAGTTACTATTGAATAGACTGTTAGATCCTCTTTGGGTACCACATCTAAGCTACTCTAAAAATAATTAGAACACTTCGACGTGGTGTAATGCTTAGCAAGCTTGTTTTTATAGATCAATTATGACTGAATAGCGAGTTCGATCCTCACTGGGTGCCCCATACTCTCGGCCTTTTGTCACATCTAAGGTACGCTTAGAAAACCACCAAATGATAATAATAATAATAATATCAAAGTTTTCAATTGCATCGTTTAAGTGTGTTATTCTAAATTTTCAATTTGAACGATTTTTTGCTCGCAAAGTTTGAGAAATTTAGGCAAATATTAAGTAGAAACGATAATAAATAAAAACGTGAATTTGACGAAAAATAACGATGAAGAAAAGACAAGGTGATTAAGAAAAATGTGAATGAGATAGTGACATGAAACGAAGGAAGAGGAAGAGGAAAAGTGAAGAAGAAGAAGAAGAAGAAGAAGAAGAAGAAGAAGAAGAAGAAGAAGAAGAAGAAATGCAATGGAAAAGATTGACAGCAGCAATCAGTATGGATACCTTTGCCCTAAAATAATTCTAATAAGGAAGAAGACCGAAAAGAATGAGCAAATAGGAGATATGAAAGAAAATGAAAACCAAAAAGAAAGAGAAAATAACAAAAATGGCGTCACCACTAAAACAAAAGCTAAAAGAAAAAACAAAACAAAAACGGAAAGCCTGGAAGATATTATGCCTTAGGCAAATTATGGCACAAGAAGGAAAGAATGATGAAGATAATGAGATGAAATGATAATTAAAGAAGGGGAAGAAATTGCTTCTTCTTCTAAATTTATTCGTCTGAAAATTAACTGAAACAGAAAATGAAAAAAAAATTGTTTGAAAATTATTCATAAAACAAATTATCCGAATCCAAGATCTCCAGGCAGCTTCGCGATTATTTTTGTTTTTGTCACACGTTCTTGACGACCTTCGCCGATTGCAGCCCAAATATCAAATGTGAACATCTTCCTATTTTGCCATTGATGTTTGGCATTACTTGCAATATTCATTAGTTGCTTCACTACCAAATATTTGCTTGTAATGATTTTGTCTATTTGAAAAACAGTGTCTAATAAATATGTATTGAGACATGTACAGATGCATATCATCCTATTTATTCAGAATTTGTTATTTAATATGGGAAGCCATATACCGGAAATGAAATTCTCGTTTTAGTTTTGCCTCAAAGACAATACTAATAAGATACTGAGCAAGACCTATTTCTTCTCAGGTAAATATTCGTATTCGACTAAGAATTTGATTTCTCTTAAAAGTTTTACGATAATTAACCGTTTTTTTCTAAATCAGCATCAATGCTTCTAATTTCCGTTTTGTCTTGACTACAAATTGATCAGAGAAATATTAGTTCAATACTGAACGCGATATTATATTATTTTAAGTTATTTTACTAAACTTTTTTTTGTAGCTGTGTTGGCTCTACAGAAGGAAACTATAAATACCCTAGACTAAACAAGTTAGCAACGACGAAATTTCACAGAATATGGAAACAAAAAGGTCACTTAGAATCAGAAAAAAGATAGTCGAAATTTCTTGGTCAGACAATGAGGAAGAAAGGATTAGAAAATAAAACACTTACTGGACATATTAGAGGCAAAGGGGAAACATAGGATAAAGGTTTATTTTACGCTCTAATCCTATTCTTTTGTTCGCCCTACAGTAATGCGTTATATAGAAAGGTGTGAAAAAACGAACTTTTTGAGGTAATGAAAGCATAAGGACACTTACACATAGCATCAGAGAGAGAAAATTAAAATTTCTGGGGCTTATAATAAGGAAAGAGGGTTTATAAAATATTACCCTCAGAGGATATTGGAGTCAAGAGGGAGAAAGAATTGTATAATTCCGAATACCTTACCTAATGCCGGTTTGGTTGGCAGAATAGGGAGTAGGAGAGATTGCAAAAATAAAAACATTATTAGAAGCTCCAACGGACAGGAAGTTGTGGAAAACCATGATTGCACAGGTCCTGACGGGAAAGGACTCATAGAAGAAGAAGAACAAAGACAAGAATACTGTTTTGGAGACCAATGTAAGCATGATAGTTAATCTTTCATACGTTGTATTACATTTTATTCAATACCGAACTTCGTCATTTATTCTCGACCAGTTCTTACGGCTGTTTGAATGGATCCAGGCCCATTGTCCTAATGTGAACGATGCATTCTCGATGTCTAAAAGAGTCTTTTACTCCCTCTTTTTACCTGTCTGAGTATGGTGGTATATATATATTGTTGTGGTAGGATCCACCTAATTTGCATAGTGGAGTACCGACCATATAAATATGGTTGGTACAGGGAAGAGAGGGAGGAATCAAGAGATTGAACCAGAGACTCTGCCCGACTGCGACTCAGTCAACACATTCTCCAGGAACGGTCTTACCAGGAATATACAAAAGACTATATGTAAATATTGTGTACACTTTCTTGTTTCAATACATTTTGTTCTAACTACATTTTGTGTTGCATTATTATTCCATGCATTAGTCAAGTTTCAACATATATATATATATATATATATATATATATATATATATATATATATATATATATATAATATATATTTTATGTTTATACATTCTTTTTATAGATATAAATATTTAAGTAAAAGCTCTGTTTTCTGTTAAACAGTATTAAACAACATTTACCGGCCTGAATGTCCGAGAAATTTTCACAGAAAATATAAGTCCTCCGACAGGGTTCGAACCTGTATCCTATACGAAACCATTTAGCTTGACGTGCCTTTAACAGATTTGGCCACAGAGGAGCGTTCGGTTAGCAGGGTCGACATTACAGTATTTGAAATTCAATCTTTTATGAATCTCTCACGTACATTCATATCTGAAATGGAGAAAGTCCGACAATTATTTTAAGACATTTTTATGTTGAACATTCTTTTTATATTAAATATTTAAGTAAATGGTCTGTTTATAATAAACAGTATTAAACAACATTTACCGGCCTAAATGTCCGAGAAATTTTCACAGAATATATATATATATATATATATATATATATATATATATATATATATATATATATATATATATATGTGCATGTATTGGAAAAATTGTATGAAAAAAGTGGAAAAAGTTTACTTAAAAAAAGAGAAAAAATTCTAAAATCACCAGCACCCTTCGTTTGGGTTCATGTGTAGTCGTACGAACTTAACAAATTTAGTCTGATGAAGCCCTGAAGAACGAAACGCGTCTCAAGTAAACTTTTTTTCCTCTTTGTCCAACAATTTCCTCAATATTGGTCTTGATATATAAAATATATATCCTTATTTCCTATATATATATATATATATATATATATATATATATATATATATATATATATATATATCTGATGATCCGGCGTCCTTTAAAAGGGCTCTGGTGAAATAAATTATTATAATGGTACCTTAAAGTAGTCTGTTTTTCTTTTAAATATTAGCTCTGGATTTACATTGAGCTCTCAGGATTTCATCCTCCTTGGGATTACCCATACGGATTACCAAGTTCTTCATAACTTAACTATATATATATATATATATATATATATATATATATATATATATATATATATGTACTAATTTGTTCAGAAAATCATGACTCACTTAAGAAGCAGAAAGAAAATGATAAATCTTGATCGCTGTTTGGTGGAATTTCCATGGTCTACTCTATTTCGAGCTTTTCCCACCAGAACTTCTGATTTTAAATGAACGCAGTATTTGCATTATTGTCGTATTTTAAAAAAAAAATCATTTCACTCCTAGCAAGGTGATAAAGCCACTAAGATGCAAGGAATTACTAGAAGTGAAAGAGTCTGATATAAAAAAAAAACAAACATTATTACGAAAAGAAGACTAGAATGCAAGGAGCATGAACTGAGTTCCACAAGCGAGAAATCCGAGGGAAGTACCCCTTAACATATAACTTACATGCTACTCATTTCTTACTGCTATTGCTGCTGCAGCAGCTGCTGCTATTTCAGTTGAGCCTTCTTGACATTATTTTTAGATGTATGGTTATTAACAAAAGGAACAGTCCAAGATGCAAATTATAGATTGCAGATACAGAAATCAAACACCTATAATAATTTAGAAATCTGGGAAGCGTATTGACAGAGGAAGGAAAGTGTGCCGCTAAAATCCGAAGGCTCATTGTGATATCGAAAAATGCCTTCCAAAAGCTGACCTAAGTATTAAGAAACAGAAAATTATGGTTCGTGAAACGATTACTGAATTATTACGTAGTATCAGTCCTCCTATATGGCAGTGAATGCGGGACAATCTCCTCACAGATGAAGAAGAGGCTTGAAGCAACAGAAATGTGCTTCCATAGAAAGACGCTGAGGATACCATGGACCTAACATGTGAGCAACGACAAAGTTCTACTGACAATAGTAATGGACACGTACATTTAAAATATGGAAGAGACAGAAATTCTGGGGCAGATAATTAGGACGTAGGACTCGGAAAATTTGATACTTGCAGAACAGATTGAAGGTAAGTGAGACAGGGGAACAATGGACAACCTACTTGGTGAGGTTGATTGAGTGGATGACGGAGCAGGGTTTGTAGGAGATGGCAAAAAACAAAAAGTTATTAAGAAGTATAAAAGACAGGAAATTGTGGAGAGACATGATTTCCAACATCCTGAATGGAGACGGCGCAAAGAAGAAGTATATTGTAGAAAATGGCCGTGATTGTTGAGGTCTTTGGGACAAAAGAAACAGTTTTCGTAGAAATTAAAATTGAAAAATAGAGCTATATCAAAGATTACAAATTTACGACATACGTCTGCTATTCCGCAACCGTTATCGTCGCATAGAAAACTTCTGTGTAAATTTAAAAGAATTTCATCTTTGATGGTGAACATCTCTGTTGTAATGTCCATACACCACTTTGATGATGGCTCATATGAGCTGAAAGCTTGGATCGATGAACAATGAAATAAAAAAAAATATCCAAATGTTGGACATATTTTGTATCTATTTTCTCCTGAAACTAAAGCCACTATACAAAGCTTGAAAGAATTTACGGAACAGCTTCCTTTATCCAATTTACGAAATAGTTTCGTTTACCCAATTTTACTCACAAGGCTTGAGTCACATAATAGTATGTTATTCAAGCGGATATTATCAGAAAAGTCACCTCGGTGAAAAATCTACCAAGGTGTGATTCGAGACCTAGTCGTAATGCTAACATTCTAGCCACTCAGCAACGCGCTCACTATGTAACATTAATCAAAGATTGCCTTGTGCCAAATGTCTTCAAAACGTTGACGATCATGACTCTCGACGTCTTTCTATCCATTGTCCCTTTGTAGCTAAGATTCGTCTTTTCAACCTCTGATCCTGTTCTCTTTTCTTCCATCCGTTTACACAATCTCGTTATATAGGTTACTCGCTGCTTTCCCCTGTCCTTTGACCCTTCAATATGTCCCGTAAATATCAAGTTCCCTAAGCCAGTGTTCGAGAAATTTCAATTATCCCTTTCTGAGTATAAATGTTATTTTGTTTTAATTTTCTTTAAAACTTAACGTTATTTAGATGTTCCGTTCATTGAATTCTCAGTATCCTTCTGTAGAACTGTATTACTGTTGCTTCAAGTCTTTTCTTCATCTGTGAGGAGATTGTCCAGCATTCACTGCCATATAGGAGGATTGATACTACGTAACGCTTCAATATTCTATTCTTTCTTTCTAACGAGATCTTTCTGGTTTTTAATACTTTGCTCGTTTACAGTCACTATTTTTCCTTTCATCTGCTTAAGTTTATTAAAAAAAAAGCATCAGTCGTTATTCCCATGTAGCTATTTGTCCCACACTTTCCATCACACCTAAGCTTCCGCTAAAACTTTGTTGTTACTCACATGTACGATCCATTATATTCTCAACATCCTTCTGTATAACCACATTTCTTTTGCTTCAAGTCTCTTCTTCATCAGTAAAGAGATTGTCAAGAACTTGTTGCTATATAGGATGATTGGATTCGTTTCTTTGTTTCTGTTGCTTCAAGTCTCTTTTCATCAGTGAGGAGATTGTCAAGAACTTGTTCTATATAGGATGATTATTTTCGTTTCAGTATTCGTTTCTTTGTTTCTGTTGCTTCAAGTCTCTTCTTCATCAGTGAGGAGATTGTCAAGAACTTGTTGCTGTATAGGATGATTGATATTACATAACAGTTCAGTATTCGTTTCTTTGTTTCTGTTGCTTCAAGTCTCTTCTTCATCAATAAGGAGATTGTCAAGAACTTGTTGCTATATAGGATGATTGATTTTACATAACAGTTCAGTATTCGTTTCTTTGTTTCTGTTGCTTCAAGTCTCTTCTTCATCAGTGAGGAGATTGTCAAGAACTTGTTGCTATATAGGATGATTGATATTACATAACAGTTCAGTATTCGTTTCTTTGTTTCTGTTGCTTCAAGTCTCTTCTTCATCAGTGAGGAGATTGTCAAGAACTTGTTGCTATATAGGATGATTGATATTACATAACAGTTCAGTATTCGTTTCTTTGTTTCTGTTGCGTCAAGTCTTTACTTCATCTCTGAGGAAATTGTTTATTATTACTGCTATATCGGAGGACCGATATTACATAACAGTTCAGCGCACTTTTCTTTGTTGTTAAATATATATTTTCCTGTTTCCTATTTCCTTGCTTAATATCTTGAAGGCATCTTTCATTATTCCAATGCGCCTTAGGATGTTGGCATCGTTGTATACATCTTCAGGTGTTTCTTTAGTCTGAGACCATACATTCTGTCTTTTAAAAATGGATCTTTTTAGTTCGGTCTTGCTGGTTGTCTGTGCTACTTTTTTTCTGGGGTGAGGGTATTTTTACTGTGAAGAATTGGGAAAATCACAAGGAAGTATTTCGGGTTGAATGTCCTGTTTGCTGGCAATGCATCACACCTGCAAGAAGCAAGGAACGACACAAACATCGCGTGTCCCCTTGCTGGGATTCGAATGGGAACGTCACAAAGTGCCTGTCACTGCATATTTTTCTTATTTTATGTGCGTGTGTGTGAGTGCGCATGTATTTGTGCGTGCACTGACGCGAACTGCAGTGTCTGAAATAATTACCGATGCAACGGCATTGACTTTAACTGATCGGCTCGTGTTAGTCATTGATAGCAAACTCGAATCAAATGCCTGCTTCAATCTACCCAACTTGCTTGATGGTGAAATTCTTCTAATACATCAGGCTACGCGGACGTAACCCTTCTGCAATGTAATCTAATTAATTAAACAGATCTGTTGCACGTGTCTACCTTGTATGGTGGCTTGAACATGATAAATTATCTATATTTAAGAGCGGAAAATCCCTGTAATTTTAATAGTAATATTAGCTGTTTTCTTATATGGGAATATTTGTTATTTATTATGCGAACGGTCTGTGCCCACGACTATGAGTTGAAAGTGACAAAATCTTTTTAATAAAATCATTTTCAGGAAAATAAGGATTTCAGATCGACTTCGCATCGGTCTGAAAATGCAAACGATTAGAAAAGTTAAAAAAAAACGGAATGAGTTTTACAATGATCCAATAGTACTGAGATGGACTTCACTTTGTAGCATTTTGGGGTGATGGATAAAACTATCCCTAGTGCAGATTATTCAAAGTCCAATTTCCTTATCGCCGAAATTTGTTATAACTAAAATTCCTTAAAGAATTGCATTCTATTTCATTTATTAAAAATTTTCTTCTCGTTTATTTCTCCCTTTTGTCTTCGGGGATTTTAAAATCCCCAAAGACAAAAGCAAAAGAGTGCTATCTTGATTTTTAAGATCAACAGCGGATAGTAAATTTTGGAGGACCACGCACATAAAAAAGAAGTCCTTGACTTTTAAATAGCTTAACAAAAAAAGCCAATTTGAACTTTTATTCAGAAGTTTATTCGGTTAATTTTCCTTTAGCTTTGCTTGATTGACCTGCATTAATATAGGTGTACGTAGATGAAGAAAAAAGTGGATAGAGAGAAAGACTTCAACATTGCCTGTTCGGGAGTAAATAGTTATTGCACTGTGAATTAAATGATTTAATGTTATCCTTAAAGTGACTACTACACTGTGAGTTCATTGGGATTTTTTTTTTAATTCATGGGTCGATGTTGACTCATTCTTATGCTACCAAACCAAAGATTGGATGACGAATGACGGAATGGATTGGATCACGGTTCTCTTGCTTTCTCATTCAGTGTTCATTTAACTGAAAATTCATTCGATTATTAAAAAAACAACAATGTAAAAATTAAAGGAAATGGAACAAACAGTCAACTCAAAAAAAAAAAAAAGAAGAAAATAAAGAAGAAAAGATTTCGAAGAATTTGCATCTAAGCTCTTTCACGGTTGGACAAAATATAACGTATTTATTATTAGGATGAATGGACGAAACCTCATTAATGCAAAACAACTGAATATCTATTATACAAGCAGGCTTCGCCCGCTCGCTATTTGATAATTTTTCTAGGAAAAGTTAGTTATTTTTTTATGGGATTAATGTTCACTATGAAGTATTGACGGAGTTGTGGACGTTCAATATATTTGTTCAAAGAATACGACTGTAAAATCAGAAGAAATTAATTGGTCGGGTGTGGGAAATGGCTTGTTAAAATTAAGTTTTACAAAATACAAATAGATGCCAACTTGTTGAAGGCCAAGTAAAATGAAAATTTCAAACAATTTTCTGAACTATATAAGACAATTTTTCTATACAGAACGATTTTCGATATGAAAATCAGAACAATTCTCGAATAAAAGAATAGTAATGAAGTACAGTTAATTAATTAAATATACTTTTTTAAAATCAATATGCAAATTAGTTAAACCTGAAAAGTGATATCACATAGAAGTAGATAATATATATTGAGCTGTTGTGCAAATTAATGTGTAGAAACAAGTTTATATTTAATCTCTTGGTTGCGTCTCTGTCTGAGAGGTGCCCAGCCCTTGGGAACAGGACGCGCCCTCCCATTGTACCAGAGGGAGGTGATCGGTTGCGCATCTCATCATAGAGGTGGGGGGATGGAGTAAATAACGTGAATTACTATAAAGTTCTTTGCAACATGTTTATTTTTCATCTCTCAGTTGCGTCTCTATCTTTGGACAGGGTATCCTCAGGGGTAGCTCTGTCAAAGGACAGAGTTGCAACTGAGGAAAATTATACTAAGAGGTTTTCAGCCCTGGGAAACAGCTGCCCGAGACCTCTCATTGCACCAGAGAGAGGGATGGCTGTTCGCACTGAGGCCATCGCAACCGACGGTTGCGGGGCTTGAAGAATTTGGGTTTCTAGCCCGGGTGTATGAGCTCGGGATCCTCACATTATACCGACCTTGTGACATAACGCGACTTCGTTGTAGGGATCGAGAAAATGCTAAATTACTCGTGGAAGAATTGGGCTTGAATTTCGTATTCTAAACATCGGTGCCTGATTACCACTTTTTTTGTAATAAATACTCTGTCGTTATGATAACAGAGTGGGGTTTGGTTTGTTTAACAGCGTATCAACTTCTTATGGGTCATTTAATGCCGGAATGCTATTTCCTTAGGCACATTCATTTTTAATGGACTACTGGTAATTTGTTATTTTTAGCATGAAAATGTATTGCTTGTAATTTTTTCCAATATATTCTTATATTTTCGTGTTTTGACTCCGATTTGGGTGTTCCCTATCTGACCAAACCTGAGCCACGGTAGATTTGCGAACATAGCATTTAAGAGGTGATTCCGCGCTCCTCAAGCCTCACGATCAGAGGCCTTGCTGCCGGCGTAATTTATTGTCATACCCAGGACAATGTTAGCAGAATGCAGGGCCCAACACAAATAAATGAACATGTCTTGTAATACTATTAAAACGGAATAAGTCGTTATTAAGTAGAGTAAATCTGTCTGGTGATGTCTTACATTTTCTTTCGTTTATTTCGTGTTAGCATTCACTGGTTTTGTTTTTACTTTTAATACTTTAAAAAGCCGAATCCTGTTTTTATTAATCTGTTAATTTTATACCGTTTAACAGTAGTAACAAATTAATTGAAGCAAAAAGAATAATCCCGTTATTATTTACCTATTTATATTTTCCCAATAAACCATGAGCCAATGCTCATGTCTGTACTTTGTATGTCCATTTCAAGAAGTCGTTCCTTGCAGACTGACCACAGATTTTCGATTGGATTTAATTCAGGAGAGTTTCCGCTCCAGTCTATAGTACTTTGATTTGCTCACTGGTAAGGCTTACCGGATTGTTCGTGTAGCGTTAAAATGTCGTACGTTACCTTAGAGCAATGTTTATCGCAGACAATGGTCGTAGGACAACTAATCGAAAGTCGAGACAATAGTGGTTGTGCGTGATGAAAATCTGATACAATCAAGGATGACGCAATATTATTCAGTGCCAAACAAATTTCATCATACACACCCATCAATACAAGAATCCGTAATAACAGTTACTGGACTTAAGAAAACTTTTACTTAACTTAAAAAAAACCTTCCTGTTTTACCAGAAACATTGTTTTAATAGAAAGATTTTATAAATTTTAACCGAAAATATCCCTAGGTACTTAGTCAATTACGAATGTTTCATTATGAGGAAACGGCTGGGATTACCGTTACCATGAGAGATGAGGAGAAAAGATATTCCATTTAGTATTAATTTGTCTCACGCTGTCAGGATGTGACGCAAAGTTTGTTTAATGCCGGGAGCCCGGCCGCATGCAACGCGGGCCAGGTTCAAAATAGCCTACTCCATCGTCCGTTGCGCTGGCGTTAGTATTACTACAGATTCCCCCTCTTGAGGTTAATAAGGGATGTACTGCTGTGGGTAGCTTTTCCCCGAGACGGGGAAGCATTCAGTATTTCGTATTATCATGAGAGATCAGGAGAACATATGATACACTTTGATCCCGACCTTTTGTCAGCAAATGAATGCTGAATAATGCCTATATAAAGAAATGGCTAATATTCCCATAAGCAAAGTAATCGTAAAAATATTTAAATGTCCCCGTCCTTTTATTGGTGGTGTCAGTAAAGAAGTAGTATTAGAATTGATTTGCTGAATCCTATCAGTGATGACTCAAAATGACATTGCAGGTGGCACTGCAGGTGGGCCTGGTGTGGTCAGTGAGGAAGATGCCAATTAGTTTAAAAGAACTTACTAAGAAGTAATACTATTATTGCATAAGACTAAGGAATATACCCTGCAACAATCCGATCTCTTTTTCCAATCTGCGAAACAACTTTCAGACCAGACGTGAGTTTACCATTAAGCCCTAATAGTAAAGTAAAACTCTGTTACATTATTTAAGATTATTTTAATCCGATTTTATTTATTATTTATTGAGTTTTTGATACACAATTGCGGCACAAGGCCCAAAAAGTGGAGGGATTGATGCTGGTCGACACTATCTTATACCTAGCTAATATGATTCACAACCCATTCACTCATTATAATTTTTCCCAGTCACCATAAAAACTCGTCCATCACCAATCAATCCTCCATACATCATAATCCCGCATTGAAATTAATGTCTACCAGCTGAGAGATCAAAAGATTTTATTTATTATTGCTATCGGGCAGTTAAGTGCTACATGTGATACGCACTTTGGCAATTATGTATCTTTCGATACATGACTGACGAAGCAGATTTTTTCCCGTAGTAGATTGCCATTTCTTTGTGCGACAGCCTGGTTGCCAGCCAAAGCTAAAAAATCCTGCTATTTAACCCATAACTAGGGGAGAAGAGTTATTTGTGCGTAAGTGAATATAACTAACTCGATTGGAACTCGAGTTCGTGATTATTGCTATAGAGGTTATAATTAGTGGGAATACAAGTTTGATTAAACACTCCAGGTATTAAACATTGAAATTAATGTCTACCAGCTGAGAGATCAAAAGATTTAATTTATCCGTTTTAATTCTAGATGGTATGGTGATATTCTGACCGCAGCTTAGATGCGGCACAGGGCCGAAAGTATGGGGTACCCAGTGAAAATTGAACTCACTACTCAGTCGTAATTGTTCTAGCGAGACAAGCTTGCCAACCATTACATCATGTCGAGGTGCCCTTAAAGTCTTTCTTAGCGCAGTTTAGAAATGGGCGAAGGACGAATATATCGGGCGCCGGGTGCGGATTCAGACGTAAGTGATCTAGTGAAATATGTTTGCTAACCATTACACTAATTCGAAGTGCCTTCATTCTCGACGTCTTGATTCTAAACACGCACATAAGCATACTCAGACACATAACACGTATATATATATATATTATGCACACACACACACACACACACACACACACACACACACACACACACACACACACACACACACACATATACACATATATATATATTAATTAATGAATATCAAACACTCCTATGGTAATTTAAGTGTTTGATATTGATTAAGTAATCATATTGTTCTGTCACTGACATACAGTTCTCCTTGGCTCTTTATTCTCTTGGAAATTCCATACGGATTACCATTTTAACTTATTATTTTTTTTTCTTTAAGTAACCTCGGATTAAAACAAATAGCTATTTAACAAACACACACAGATATATATATATATATATATATATATATATATATATAACGATATATAATTTTGCATAACTTCTTATATTATCATCATCATCATTCCCTTGACCTTTGTCATCGTAGGGTGTATCCAAATGAAGAAGCCACACTAACTACTCTTTTCCATAACGGTCTATCCACGGCAGCCATCAGCAATTGTGGTACAGTGATACCTGTCCACTGTTCGACATTGTCCAACCAATTTTTGCGTTGGCGTCCTCTCTTACGTCCACCTTTAATGGTGCCTTTCATGATGGTCTTGTACAGGCTGTCATACCTTGTAATGTGTCAAAATCACGACATTTTTGTCTGGTTGACAGTGGCGAGAAGAGGTCCCTTGTTTATTTATATATCAACAAACAGTAATGTATACATTCGTGTGTTGTGCCGTACTTTTCTTTTTCCAATTTTATTGTACTGTGACTTTTTTTCTCTATCTTGATTCTTATTGGAAATAGTGGCAGTCGACTCAGAAATTATTTCGTCCGTGTTAACTCGGTTCAGCAATGTCTTTCGAGAATCGAAATTTTAGTCGATAACTGAGGCATTTTCATCTTGAATTTTCTGTTCGAAAATCGATTTGTTTGACGTTTGAGAACGAGGTTGCTCTGTATATGTAGAATTGAAAACCGGACAGTTGGCGGATGTCATGCGAGTTTCTCTTTTACCCATAGCAATGTGCCTCCACGAACCACGACTATTATCTCCAATCACCACGGAATATGTGATCGGGCGGCGCTATATCGAGTCTGATTCGCTACCTCTTCGTCAGCGAGGACCGTTGGAACAATGGATATGACGTTTGCCTGATAACGTAACTGATCGGGTTTCAATACTCGGTAGAGGATGCGCACTGCTGATGAGTCCCAAATATAGGATGAAACGGCTGTCCAGTGCTTTCTGCATTCTGTTGAGGTTTCTTCTAGCCTCGATGAATTACTTAAGGACATATATATATATATGTGTGTGTGTGTGTGTATCAAAAGTTCACAATGAAAACTTCTTTGTCGTTCCGTCCTTACATTTGTCTTGATAAAGTCCATTAACGTCTTATCCAATAGTTTGGCTATGACTTGTTAGATATATATATTACAATGAAGCATTCATACATTTCATCTTCGAGCGATTTTTTTGGAATAACAAATCTTGAAATTTACGCATCTTTATAAGCAATATTCATTCGTAAAATTAGTTACTATGGAAACGGCTGGAGCGACCATTTCGATACATGGCGTAAGAGGTAACAATTTGTATCAGCATATCAGTCACCTTCGGAAAGATGTCAAGCCGAGGAAAGAACTCCGGATTATTTACCTAACGTGTTCTTTCCTATTTTTCTATATATTTTCACACACACACACACACACTTACACATATATATATATACATATATATGTGTATTGAGAGAGAGAGAATTTTTAGAAAGGATCTTTAAGTCGACAAATTTTTTGTCAATTTAAACGTTATTTTTACTGGATACTCAGCCTATCTTGCTAAAAGGTAGCTCCCTCTGCCCTGATGGATGCAAGTTCAATCTCTGACGTTGAGCGCAATTTTTTCTTTAACAAGATTTCTCAAAAAAATCTCCAGTACTTTGGGGGCTGAGGGTTTTCTTACTCGCATCTCTGTCCAGAAGGAAATCTTTAATAGAAATAACTACACAGCCAGAGAGACACATTCACAAACTTTATTTCACTCTAAATAAAAGACACATTTTCACTAAAGCGGCTCGGATTGAGGAAAAAACTCTGGCATCTGCTCTAGAGGAAGGATCCATCTGAATTCAAAACCAGCTCGGAGAAGGTTGGGTTCCGTCAAGCTATCTTGCTCAGGAAACAAACACTAGTGCTACAATGGCTACCGTATCCCTACGACCCTAATGTGTTACAGGATTTGTGTGTGTGTGTGTCTGTGAGAGAGAGAGAAAGAGAGAGAGAGTGCGCTTGTGTGTGTGTTTGTATGTGTGTGTGTGTGTGTGAAAGAGAGAAAGAGAAAGGAGAGAGGGCGCTTGTGTGTGTGTTTGTGTGTGTTTGTGAGAGACAGAAGAGAGCGCTTGTGCGTGTGTGTTTGTGTGTATGTGTGAGAGAGAGAGAAAGAGAGAAAAAGAGAGAGCGCTTGTGTGTGTGTGTTTCTATGTGTGTGTGAGAGAGAGAAAGAGAGCTCTTGTGTGTGTGTGTGCGTGTGTGTGTGTGAGATTTGGATATGTACTTTAATATATTCGATTGGAACAATTTTCTTGGAGTCAGATTTTGGGATATATTTCCCCTGAGGAGAGAATCGTAACGATCCGAGTTAAATACGAATATTATCGTAGAATATTACAGTGGAACATTATCGTGGAATATTTAATCATGTCCCTTACCCATAGCTGTTACGATGCCAGAGAATCGACCTAACCACTTAATGTAGAACAGAACAATGAAATAAAGACACGTTATAGCTCGATTCTTTCGCTTCAAAAGAGCTTTATCAGTCACAAAACGTAAACGCTTTGTTTCTTTGCCCTGGAGCTGAAAAACACCGGGCAAATATTTACTTCCCGATTCACATTATACTTTGTCCGTTAATGTTTTTGCAATAATCAGCAGTGCCAAAACAAGAAGAAGAAGAAGAAGAAGAAGAAGAAGAAGAAGAAGAAGAAGAAGAAGAAAAAAAATCTTAAATAAGTTGGCGCTTAAGTACGTTTAGGCGTTAGGCTCGTCATCGAATTACCAGCTGACAGTCATCAACTTGAGCTTTAGTATTTTTTGTGCTTATAATTTCGCAGAATCCCATTAAATAAAATTTCTTTCTGCTTTGGTCACACTTGAGGCTGCTAAATGAAAACTGACCCGGTCAATACTATTGTGACTGGAACCATTTGATTAAATCAAGTGCATACTCTGACGAAGCCGCCTCGTCCATCACAGGTGGCACGTTTCTGTCTTCCGATAGAACAGCAACCCACTTCCGAGAATTCTTCTTGATCAATAAGATCGTCTACACAGGATTTTGATTAGCTTTTTCACTTGGACAAGTAATCATCTCAGCTGTTTGTGCTTGTTCACACTGGATTCCAGACAACCGCTTTCTTCTTAAAGGTACGTATACACTACAATGCGACTATCATTAATTCCGTAACGACAGTAAGGTGGTTCCAGATTTCGACCGGTCAGAATAGTTTATGAAAGTTAGACTACCCTCTTCAATACTATTTTATAGTTATAATATATTCAACATTCGCTTAGACTCCTATTATGCCTAATTTACTTTCAGGATGCAGGCAATCGTAGCTGCCCACAACTTCCTGATGGCAATGTGGAGTTATTGTATCGAGTTCACGTGAATCTTGCAAAGCGCATCTACAGTTGCATAAAAAATGGCGGAAAGGAAACCAAAATTTTTCTTCTCAAATGAGGTAATACAGTGTCACCCGGATATAAGAGAGAGTTGGCGGTACCGGAGAAAATCTCTCTTATATCCGGGTTTCTCTTATATCCGGGTCTCTTATATCCGGATTCATGGCTCTAACCAAGTTTTCCATTTTTTAATATTTTTATAGATTCTGAAAGGCATCTTCGCTATTTCTGAGAGCCTTTGGATTTCTGTTAATCATGTTCCATCGTTGGTATTCCCAGCATTCATCTGTAAAACTACATATCTGTTGCATTAAGTCGTCCATTATTAACTGCCATATTGACATTATATAGCCCTTATCATTCTTTTCTTTGTTTCTCAAAAATCAAAAGAAAACAATTCCTGATTATTAACACTTTATTTACAATTTGGAAGGCATGTTCACCATTTCAGAGCACTTTTGGATTTCTCTGTTTCATTTTCCGTCAATGGTATTCTAAGCATCCTTCTGTAAAACCACATCTCTGCTGCCTGAAGTCTTACGTTAACTGCCATAAGATGGATGATATTAGATAGCAGTTTTGCGTTCTTTGTTTATTATGAAAACATTTTTGGATTTTTAATACTTTGCTTAGCTTTTGGAAAGCATCTTTCTAGATATCTGCATTACTGTACTAGCTTGATCCAACCGTCTCCAATCTGCTTCTTGTGCTCTCTCTGTCTCTTACTAACGGCCTCATATTCTCTCTTTCTAGAGCTGACAGTTCATTCTTCCGGCTTTCCTTTACTACTTTGTCTTTGAATTTCTGATGTTGCCATCAGCTGTTCTTATGTTGTTATTAATTAATTTTCTGTCCGTATACACGTGTTTTTTTCCTAGAAAATAGTGCGAGTTAATCTAATATCCATCGTAAATAAATAAGTTATCCAAGCAGCTCCAATAAATATGTATGTTATACCTATTCAAATATTTTTGTATAGTCTATGAACCATAATATACATACCTGTGCATTTGCAACGTTTGCTTTTGCAATATTCTCGTAAAAAATGACATTTCTTTTTTGAGTGTCTTTAATGAAACCATGCTGTTTTTTTAGTTATTTTCCCGTCTAATTCTGATCCGCTCTCTATTTACCAGAATTTAATAATAAAATAATTAATATAAAAATCTAAAATATTTTTCTCGTAAAAAAGTGTGGTGTTCGATTGATTTAGATGGGTTCAAAAAGATTAGATGACTTAGAGGACTTAGTTTACCTCAGTATGTCTTCCGCGACAAATTACTGATGAAAACGAAATGAATGAGATTTAAAAGCAAAATGTTTATAGTCACTTAGCAAAATTTTCTTTTATTAGTTTGAGAAATTTCCTCCAGTATCTATGATTCAAATTTAATTGTTTTAAGGATATTTAAACTCATTATTTTAAAACTATCAAAATACTAATTTCATATATTAAAGTGCTATATCTATGATCTATTTTTAGTTCATATTTTACTTTAAAATACAATGTGTCCCTACATAGGTAATCACATTAACTATATTTTTTATTTCCACAAATTAAACATGGTTTTATCGAAAGAAAAATGCATTGACTTCTTTTTCTGGGGTATGCTAAAGGATAAGGTGTACTAAATGAAAATCACACTTGATTGAACGCATAAAGATATAATATGCTAAAATTGACGACAATGTGGTGTTATTGCATTGAGTTCACGTGAATCATCATGCAAAGCTCATCAACCTGTGCATAAAAAATGACGGAAATCACATCGAAGGTGTTGTTTGTTAATATTCCAATTCAATAAAATGTTGTTGAAAATTTCATTATTTAAAAATAAGCATCATTGCCTATGTGCCTAGATTTAAGGGCCAAACTGTATATTATTTGATAAAACTTTTGAACGCGACATTTTTACTGATTGTGCCAATCGTAGGCAAGTGAAAGCGTTAAATGGGTAATTTTGTTCTTGGTAAGATTTGATAGATTCTTCGCCATAGATTAACAGATATTAGAATAATAGAAAAGATTAATAAGTTAATATATGTAAACCGAGTTTTTTGGCCTCCATAAATAAATAAATAAATAAGTCACTATTTTTATAAAACAGAATTTTAGAAACAGGTTTGTCTGAATTCATGATAAACTTAATTTTTTACGCACTATTCTCATTTTCAATGTGGCTCGCACTACAAAATAACAAACAAATGGTAATGATAACATTAGCTGTTTCCTTATAAGGAAACATTCTGTATTCATTGACCGAGCAGTCAGTACTACTGTCGGTTGAAATTTACAAAAACTTTCTCTTAAACAATTTTTCAGGAAATTAGGTTTATCCTTCCATCATTGATGGGGGGTTCCTTCCTAATCTTTTGTTTGACATAGTGTGTAATGTCAGTATCTTGATTATGTGATCAATTTCTCCCCGAGTTACATGCGATATCCATTTTAGCTGTTGCTGCTTTTGAAATTCCTGAAAGTGATAAGTTATGATACTGTTCTTTGTGGTTCTGTAGCGTCAGTTGACAAGGTTTGAAGAAGGATTGTCCTCACCAAGACCGACAGGCATTACGCCCTCGAAGTCATTTTTAAATATTGCCCTGAGAAAGTTATTGGGTCCAGCTGATAATGAGCTATTTCTGAACGGGTTCCGTGCTATGCATGATGATCAGACGAGGCTAATTTAGAATATGACCTGACTTTTTTAGGTTAATCTTTTGGATTTGTAATAATTTGATCTGTTGGGCGAAACTACAGATGGGGTACCCTATTATACTTAAAGAATTCACGAGTAAATACACACTTCACTTTGCAACTGCGAAACTGGGACTTGTGCGAAACGAAGAAAGTTTTGTTCACAAAATAGCAATAATTAGCACTGTTCAGATTAATTCATTCATGGACTTTGAATATTCCAATAATGGTTTGGTCCAGAATTCCAACCAATACCAGAACCCTACCGACTCCATGTTGCTCTCTTTTAGCCATAGGCGTGTCGGAATTGGATAAAATCCGTCTTTTGGTCCACCCTTCAAGGTCCATCAAATTTCACTGGAAATTCGTCTTTGTAAATTACTTAACAAAAGTCAATTTTCATTTATTTCTTGGCCTAATTTTGAAGCTTTAATATATTTACTTTGGTGAGAAGAGGTTGACTAGGAACTTGTTTTTACAGATCCCAGTTCAAAAAGTATTCTACACCTTTTGCCTTTCTTGACGCTTTTAATTTCAGCCTTTTCAAAGATCAGAGCGCTGCTCAAAAGTGGCTGTTTCACTATAACTCGTTTTAATTTACGTTCATCCCGATGAAGCAAGTTTCCCTTTGCTTCGAGTTCTCAACCTATATTTTCAATAGGCTTCTTTATCGTTCGGTGACCTCTGCTAATCTCTTTTGATATCTTCAATGTGGACATTCCCTTATTCAATAACTTTGTCATTTTCTGTTTTTTAGTAGTTGTTTGATACTTCATCTTACCCAAGAAAGAAAATAGCTTAGATCGGGTACAAGGCCGGACGTAGATGGCAGTGAGAATCGAACTTACCCAGTCGTGATTGTTCTAGCGAGACAAGCTTGCTAACCATTACACAGCCTTAAATTCCACCACCATAGAATGTGAACATTCACACACAAATAGCCACACATACACACAAACACCCGTCCACTTACACACTCGGACACACATACACACACAAAAAGCATCTGGTCAATGTTGTTTTACTATAACTCGTTTTAGTTTACGTTCATTTCGAGGAAGCAAGTTCCTAAAGCCTTTTCCTTTGCTTCGAGTTCCCAACTTAGTTATATTTTCAACAGCCTTCTTTATCGTTCGATGACCTCTTCTAAGCTCCTTTCATATCTTCAATGTGGACATTCCCTTACTCAATAACTCGGTTATTTTCTGTTTTTCAATAGTCGTTAGATACTTACTGCTGAGGGGTTCTCCCCTTTTTACACAAATGGACTCAACTAGTATATACATATACTACTGCTACGTGAAGACCCGAGAGACGAGAGAAACAGAGGGTGAAGGTAACAGACAGACAGAACGAACGTAGCGAGCAAGAGTCACCGTGAACAAGCACGTAGACTCATTAAGATGTCATACAGCGATACTTCAATACCAAAGACTGTATAGATGTTTTGCTACTAACCCGTATTCCTGGAACTACTAACCTGCATTACCAGTTTGTATTATTACGTTAATACATTATTTTCCTATATTCATTCTTGGCGTTTGTTATTTATTGGTACCGAATTTCAATACGGAATCCACAACACTTACCCATATTTCAAGAAAGAAAATAGCACAAAGCCGAAAGTAGGTGGCAGTGAGAATCGAACTTACTCAGTCGTGATTGTTCTAACGAGACAAGCTTGCTAACCATTACACCGCCTCTAGGTACCCACAAACGCAGTTTATAACCATAAACTTGAGCCATATCCACACGGAAATAAATACGCATGTTATTCATTGATTATGCTTTTCTATTGGGATATCTAAATCCAAAAATATCTTTTGTATAAAACGATGTAATAATAATTTCCCAATAAATAAACGCATAAATCATAATTGTTTTCATGGGATAATCCCTTGAAACGAGATTACCGAAAGTTGTTTGGAAGTTTTCTCTTTGTCAAAGCTGCTTCGAAATAGTAATTTTAATTTTCAGGAAAGAACCCATAACCTGCATTTAAGTTTTTACCGACACAATGTCTTCGCGACATTGTTGAAAGGTGTCGAAATTTGAAAAAAAATGGTGCCCATATAATTTGTTTATCACTGTTGAAAAATATTATTCGTAAATCAGCCAACGGCCAATGTTGTTGTTTCACTATAACTCGTTTTTAGTTTACGTTCATCTCGAGGAAGCAAATTCTTAAAACCTTTTCCTTTGCTTCGAGTTTACAACTTACTTATATTTTCAATAGCCTTCTTTATCGTTCGATGATCTCAGCAAAGCTCCTTTGATATCTTTAATGTGGACATTCCGTCACTCGTAATTTTGTTATTATCTGTTTTTCAGCCGTTGTTAGATCTTTTCCTTACACATCGTTCAACATATATTACGGACAAAAAGAAAAATAGATTTTTATTAAATTTCAAAAGATCTTAAAGTAATATTAGTTTAATCTGCATACTAACTTCAGTCAGTCCATTTCCTTAAATTCCAAAAACTAAAAATGACAGAAAATTTATTTACATATTTTACTAACGGTGAAAATGGATTTGACAAATATTGGATCAGAAATTTTTGAGTTATTGAGGTTTATTTGATTTGCATAATAACTTCAGACAGGTTGTATACCAAATAAAAAAGACACACACAGACATCATTTCATTTCTAACGTCAACATAATTCAACTCAGAGTTGAAGAAATGTTTTGGAAATCAATCTGAGTCCATTGAAGTAAAAATAGTTTGCATTTTGAAATGGAAAAAAAATCTAAACTCCTATACAAAATATTAGAGTTAATTTCAAAATACAGACATGAAAACAATTTCCTACTATATGCACATTACGACTTGTAAAAGCTTAAGGACATCCATAAACTATACTAATAAACTTTATTTCAGATACCAACAATTATAACTGAAGAAAGCATACAGGTAAATAATTACGATAAATAAAAATAAATAATAAACAATTAAATAAAATATAGGAAGAATTAAAATAAACGTTATGGATTTGGCTCTAAATAAAATGAAACATAAGCTCAAAACAAGTGGATTCAAACATGCCGGTTTCATTTTTACCCAGTCCCGATAAGCCTCTTGCGGACTATATACAGAGAACACACACGTATAGTGATATATGGCGTGAAAATTGATTAGGGAGTGAAATTGACTCTCACTAAAATTCTATCTATCTATCTCTCTATCTATCTATCTATCTTTAAAATTTTGATTAGTTTTTTTATCATTTTATATTTATTATGCAGGTTTATGCAGGGGCATCTATTCACTTCTAGACAGCACCTGTCCCGTTGCACTATGAAATTGATTGATTCGTTTCCTATCGTTTATTAACCTTTTTTTCAGGTTATTTAAACCCAGAAAGTATTTTTAGATTGTAAGAATTTTATTGGAGATAATAATACTTTAGTGATAAAAGTCTTACATAGCTGGGGGGAGAAGAGGTGGATTCATACATTTTCCAGGAGTATTTGCACGTAAGTATATATATCGAACCGTAAAGGAATTGAGACTCGGCTTTCCGATCAAAAATTTCGAAACATTATCCATTACACCACTCGCACATCCAAACGTATAGCACATGGTATTCCAGTGTTGCGTTCTGTGTGTCACGCTACTACATAAAACAGTATCAAGGAAAAGCTTAATTAAATTTTTGGTCGCAAAGCTGGGTGTGGGATGCATATCGACGCTTCAGAATTTTTGAGGCGCTCTGTTGATTTCGCACCGTTTTTGACTAATATTCGAAACCTAGAAAAGGAAATCAGTCACTCATCTAGTGACCAAGGTTAACATTGGCGATCTTATGGGAACCAGTGTTGTGTTCTGTGTGGTCTCGGGATCCCCACGCTACTTCATAAAATGGAATCAACTAAAAGCTTAATTTATTTTTGGTATTCGTTTTATTAAGAGTGACAGCTTGAATTCTAAAAGCCAGTAGGAGCTTTAATGCCACACGAACGCGTTACGTGAATCGTTCTCAGATGCATCGTAGAGTAGCTGGGCAGCTACGGTTACCTTTCGTAGCGGCCTATTATCAGTGGGAATTATCCATTCCTGAATAATCGCTACCCTAAGGTGTTCATTCCTTAACTACCGAGCTAGTTAACCGATCCTTGATCTTATATGACACTGGACCTTTTTTCTCGATTACTACATAACACGGCCGCTAACTCATGTCTAATTTTCCCCGGTTAGAATGGTTTTTATAATATACTAAGTTTACTACTTTAAAGTCTACGCCGTTAGTTGAAATGTTAGACCTTTGTATCTGTCGTCTCCTCGCTCTTTTTAAATTATTCTTAACTAGTGTAAATGCGCGGTGTTGTTCCTGTAGCGCAATGTATTGGTAGTCATCTCCAGAATAAAGACAATATGGTTTTAAGATATTATTTAGCTCAGAACGACATCCTTATTGTAAAGTAAGTACTACGCTGAGAATTTTGTCGACTCGTTAACGTTAAACGAAATTGCCGCGAGCATCTGGTTAATATATAAATCCCATGATCTATCATTATTACTATTTTTTTTGATAAGATATCGTGCATCGTACAATGCAACCGTTCTACCTCACCATTACTTTGTGGGTGGCAGAACGAGGTCGTCACGTGGTGTATATTTAAACCTTCTAGCGTCTTTTTCATAACTTTATTAACATTCTCTTTACCGTTAACTTTTACTAATTGAACAGAGGCGATAAATCTAAGGCATATTTCACCTAATGATAAGCGGGCGAGCATCTGAGCTTTCTTATTTGGTACAGTAAATGACTCGGCCCGCTTGAGTACATATCAATGAAGGTTACTATGTATTGGTTTCCTGATAGGGTTTCTGGGTAAGTTTCGGAAATATTTAAGGCTCTCTTAGCGAAATAAAATGGCGGCATATCGTAGTCCTCTTCTCGTTTGGTAGGGTATACACTTCCCTAGAATCTCTGCAATATCTCTAAACAACATGATCAGAAATATTTCAGTTTGATTGCTTGGAACATCATCTCCGTTCGCATGTTGTCATGATACTGCACGAAGACGTTATTCCTAACATCTGATAGAACGTAAAGTCTACCTATCGTTTCGTCGTCGGGTTGAGATGAAGAATACATGACTTCGTCTAACAGAATGAATGTTTTGGTTCTCTAACTTACTATACTTAGCCTTTTGAGTTGTACGCTTGAGTTAAAAAATATGACTATTTGACTCCTTCTTCCTAGTTATGACTATCAAGTAGTGTAGGTCTTTCTCTTGGGGAGTGGTGTACATCTTCTCTGTAAGTAGCAAAGCGTCGGGGCTCAAAATCATTCTAATTAATAGCGCTAATCTCATATCTTCTATCATCTACGTTGACTTGCTTTATTAAATTTTCTCTAGACGTATCTATCGAGCGTGACAGTAATCTGCTTACACGTTATTCCTACCTTGTAAGTACACTATTGTAAAGTTGTAGTCTGCTATACTTAAAGCTCATAACTGGATTTACTTGTTCTGAATGGGAGAATCCCAAATACACTGAAGAGGCTTATATTTTGTCTAGATAGTGAATTTCGCACTATGCAAGGTGTAGTGAATGCAATACGCTTCTTTTTCAAAAACTGACCACCTACTCTTTGTATGACTCAGTTTGTGAGATAGGAAGTATATAGGTTTTTCCATTTCTTTTTTCATTTCTTTATCATATATCCGATCCATTAAGCTAAGTTCTATGCATCCGTATATAAGTCCATAGCTAAGTCCGATGCATCGGTATATAAGTACATAGTCAAGTCCGATGCATCCGTATATAAGTCCATAGTCCGATGCATCCGTATATAAAGTTTATATTCCTTGTTTGGATCTGGGTGCACTAGAATCACCGATTCGGACATCATAGCTTTCAAGCGATCGAACGATTCTTGACAGTCATCCTCCCACCTAAAACGTGCATGTTTCCTAGTTAGTCTAATTAAAGTTTCTGCTAAGCTAGAGAATCCTGGAATAAATCTTCGGTAGACGGAAGACATATCAATGAGCATCGCTGAACCTGTCTGACAATAGTGGGAGTGTCTACGGTACGTATAGCATTTATTTTATCAGTATCTGGTTGAATTTCCGTAGCACTGATTTTAAATCCAAAGTACTGCGTCCCTGACTTCGAAAATTCATATTTAGACGATTTTAGCTTATAATTTGTTTCCTTAAACTGTTGAAAAGGTTAGAGTTAGAGTTCTCCCTCCAGCTATGAGTAAATAGCGGAGCAGACCGGGTTCTATAGCCTTGGGTGGCAACTGGTTTACCGCAGAAAAAAATGGCAACCTACCGCTGGAAGAAATCTGCCTCGTATCGAAAGATACATGATCGCTTAAGCGTGTATCACGCATGGCACATAGCTGACTGACTATGGGTAAATAGCAAGACAGATCGGGTTCTATAGCCTTGGATGGCAACTGATTTACCGCAGAAAGAAATGGCAACCTACTTCGGGAAAAAAATCTGCCTCGTCTGTCATGTATCGTAAAATGATGATCGCATAAGCGTGTATCACACATGGGACATAGCTGACTGACTAAGGGTAAATAGCAGGACAGATCGTGTTCTATAGCCTTGGATGGAAACTGGTTTACCGCAGAAAGAAATGGCAACCTACTGCCGGAAAAAATCTGCTTCGTCAGTCACGTATCGAAAGATACATGATCGCCTAAGCGTGTTTCACGCATGGCACATAACTGACTGACTATGGGTAAATAAAGGACAGATCGGGTTCTATAGCCTTGGATGGCAACTAGTTTACCGCAGAAAGAAATGGCAACCTACTGCGGGAAAAAATCTGCATCGTCAGTCATGTATCGTAAAATGATGATCGCCTAAGCGTGTATCACACATGGGACATAACTGACTGACTATGGGTAAATAGCAGGACAGATCGTGTTCTATAGCCTTGGATGGAAACTGGTTTACCGCAGAAAGAAATGGCAACCTACTGCTGAAAAAATCTGCTTCGTCAGTCACGTATCGAAAGATACATGATTGCCTAAGCGTGTTTCATGCATGGCACATAACTGACTGACTATGGGTAAATAAAAGGACAGATCGGGTTCTATAGACTTTGATGGCAACTGGTTTACCGCAGAAAGAAATGGCAACCTACTGCGGAAAAAAAAATCTGCCTCGTCAGTCATGTATTGAAAGATACATGATCCCTTAGGCGTATATCACGCATGGGACATAGCTGACTGACTATTGGTAAATATCAAGACAGGTCGTCTTCTATAGCCTTGGATGGCAACTGGTTTACCGCAGAATGAAATGGCAATCTAATGCGGGAAAAAATCTGCCTCGTCAGTCATGTTTCGAAAAGATACATGATCACCTAAGCGTGTATCACGTATGATACATAACTGGTTAAACCTGTTGAAAACCATCTGAATGTATTCTAAATTGTGCTCTGTGGAATCAGAAAACACTAAATTGTTGTCGAATTATGACAGACCGTACTGTTCCTGTCCCTGTAAGACAGTGGTCATTTCCTAGAATATACCGGGCGTATTCGCCATTCCAAATGGCATAACATTAAAATCGAATAAACCCCGATGACACGTGAACGCAGATTTTTATTTATCTGCTTCCTGTAGCTTTATCTGCCAGTATCTGGATTTTAAGTTTAATTTGGAAAAGTATCCAGATGAGTCTAAAGATGCTAAGATATGATCAATAACCGGGAGTGGGTGTGCATTGCTCTTAGTAATTTTTATTTAGAGCCCTAAAATCTACACATAACCTCTTACTACCATCCTCTTTTTCTAATAGCACCACTTGGAGATCCTAAGGATTTTAGATCCCTCTATAATCCCTGCATCTAATATTTCCTCTAATGCCTCATCTACTAGATTTCTTTGTGTGAGCGGGTGTGCGATATGGGTGTTTCTTGATAGGTACGTGCCTGTATTGATACGCATTTTTACCGTATCTGCCCTTGCTAAATCTTTGCCATTCGTAGCAAATAAATCCCTCTTTTTCTTTAGCAATTTATGTATCAGTGCTGTAAATTCTTCTGGCACGGTCGCCTATTCTAATTCTCCCTCTTAGACGTGATGTTTCGCTTCTGGCGGGAAGATATTTTCACTCTCTATCTCACGATAGCCTAGCTATCAGACATCCCCGTCTCAAAGTAACTGTCTGGTATGTATTATTGACAATGAGTAGGGGTATTCTGCCCGACGCACTTAAACTTACGACAACAGTCGCTACAGAAATGTCACATAGGTTACTAACAAACCCCGATTTTAATTGTTCAACCTCGTAAGAGTTTGTTATCATCCCGTAGTCCGACTTTTGCTATACACGTGGGCATGAACTGGTGCTTTAACGTTACCGGACGGGCTATTCTAGCAATGGACGAAATGTGCCTGTTTTCTTCGATTGCCACATATATTCATCTTGTAGAAATAGTGCCCCTAAATTGAAATAAATTCTACTCCCATTTTGCTGTAGACAGTTCCGTTCTAATATTATATTCCTATTTAAGTTTCTTACTACGTAAAAATGATGCGGTGTGAACTGGTTTTCCATATTAACTTATAATCGTCCCTGACCATTTATCTGTAGAGGCGAGCTTTTCGCCGTTTGTAGACGTACCTCTCTCTTTAATATTTCGGGTTTGGCTTGCAGCACGCTAAAACTCTCCTATGTATGACTGATACTTCTGCTGCCATGTCCATCAGAGCCCTATAAGAAATTCTGTCTAGCCTAATCCTGAGTTTATCAGTGAATATTTGGACGAACAAAAAAAAGCTTAATGTGAACGAAATGAAGGATGCAGCCGATACTGTGTTTTTGTGACATTTTCTCGATATCTTATTCTGTGTGGCTGTAATTCTGTGGATATACTATGTGGTTGTAATTCTGCTGTTCTACACCAACTTCTTTGTACAACAGGTGATCCTCCTCGTATCTCGAGAGTGTGTGCCTGGCGAACGTGAACCTTGTTCAGATAAGTTTAGCGTTGCTTGTTTCATTGTCACGTACGTTTCTACCGCTTTCATGGGAGCAGAATAATTTCTTATGTACAACAATTCATTGTTGAATCAAAAGACAGGCAAACTCGGGATTTTTACTTTGATAAACGAAACTCTCTTCTTCATTTTCTTATATTTAACTTTTAAATCGGGATTTGCAATCTTATCGTAATTCAATTTAATCTTCAATCATTTCTACTTTTACTCGTTTATATCCGCAGTTCGGACTAAACTTGAGTATTTGTATTTCTATTGTTCGGACTGTTGTCATCATCTTTGTTGACATATTCATGACGCTTTGGTCGTTGTACGCTCCGGTTTTCTTCAGGTGACTGGAGTTTCGAAACGAACCTTTTATTCCTTCCAACGGGGTAGGTTGTTCTAGTTCCACGGATATCTGAGTTTCAGTAATTTCACTCTCCAAATTTTTGTTCATCTCTCCTGTGGCTAGGTATTGAATTCACATCTCTTTTGGGTCAAGTCCCTGGATTTCTTCAAACAATGCTTTTATGGGCCATGTGTATGAATTTTGGGGAGTTATAAACCTAATATCTTGTTTATAATTTTTTTTACCAGAGATCATTTTACAATTTGTTATTGATATTGGTGTTTTCTAGGACGCCGTATTACCGGTCCCCATGTTGTAATCATGTCTGTGTTTAGCCGGCTTAGGAGATTTCTGTGAACTAACATATGCGCTGATTCCTTAAGTTTTCATATTTTACTGTGATATTCTCTGTCTATTATTACAACTTTATCCAACAGGGGGGGAGTGATATTCCTCTCTCTCCATATATGACCAGGCAAGCATGATTTTTCTATTTCCACTCATCTTATGACTTTACGGTGTTCCTGCAGTTTTATCTTAAGGGGTCGGCCTGTTTCTTCCTTATAGTCTTTGTTACAACTGCATGGGATGGCGTACAAACTGTTATTAATCATGTTCTCCTCTATGGGAGCTAACGAATATAACAACAAAGATGAGAACAATAGTACGAACACTGTAAATAGTGTAAATAGTTACAATACCTCATCTCAGATATATAGTCAGATATTGAGTATTCGTTTCATTTGATATTGATCAATCGAAAAAGAACAATAAACATTAAATGCCATTATCTCAAATGCTTCATATATTGCGCCAATTTAGACTTCAGCCATATTTGTTTTTTCGTTTGTTTATTTTTAAATAACGACGCAAAAGCTTGATCTGCTGGCAATATAAAAAGAGAATAAGCAAGGTGTAGCTTGATTGGCGTTAACATTATGAAGTTTATTAATTTAATATGACTAAAGGGAGAAAATAGTTTTAGAAAATTTTACAGGCGTAATGCATATTTGTCAGTTTGTAAAATACAGAGTGGTCCGAATATTTTGTTCCCCCTACCAAAAAGTAATGAGAATAATAGAAGAACAATACCGTAATATAAAGCATATGTACTGGAGTCAGTTTATTCACTTTCACTGACGCTGTCACACACCGAGAATGTCTGTATGAACGCCATCATTTTCGTGTCGGCCATCAGAAACAGAAAATGTTATTACATAGGGGTGACAAAACTTTCGGGACACCCTGTACAATAATATTTTGTAAAGGTCTAAGACAATCTAAGAAAAGACTTATCAGAGAGCCTCACAAGGGAAATAGATTTTATTTCACCCAAATCGATATTTAGGAGATACAACGTGAACCACTTTTATTATACGAATGCTGAATTAAAAAAAAATAACACAACTCTTTACAACTTCCAATCGTTTTTTTAACTCTGAGCAATGTTGTTTCATTTTACTGTCATTTCTACTCTGTGTTCTGTCATTCACATACCTTAGTTCGTTAGGTAAATCAGTCACTATTTTCCCCTAACCCCCCACCTTCAGTATATCCTGTGAGTTTCAAATTTTCCAAGCCTTATTTCCTCATTATGTATCCTAGAATCTTCAAGAGTCTCTTTTTATATTTTAGGTATAATTTTTGTTTCCATTTTTCTTTAAACTTTCTCATTATTTACATGTTCTGTTCATGATATACTTATCGTCACTTTGAAGAACCACATCACGGTTGCCGTCAGTCAGTTTTCGCCTATGATAAAATTATCCAGTATTCACTGCCATTACTTACCAATCGAACACTCCGTTCTTTGTTTCTATCAAAAATCCCTTGTTTCTTAATACTTTGCTTAGATTTTGAAAGGCGTCTTTTCCTTTTCCAATGCACTTCTGATTTTGGGTACCACATTTCACGTCCACTTTTAGAAGTCTCCCCAGAAATTTGAAGTTTAAAAACGATGCAGTGTAAGTTAAAACATCCATTTTTTTTTCTGTTGACGCTGCCAGCGAAACATAAAAGTAAAAGTTTTCGAATGATCTTCTATATTTACCATTCCTTCGGGTTTTCATCAAAGTTTAAATTACAATACGATTTATTTCGACTTTCTCAGGATGCTTGTTAACGAAGTTAATGGTACACATCAAGAGCGTGCTGAGAATTTCTCGGATCGACTGACCTCCCAAAATCAGTATTTCAATGACGAAACCTCAAAATACTATGTGAAGTGGCTCGAACCGAGAAATTTACAGCATCCCCTCGTCTGAGGCTGGAGTTCTTTTAACGATGTTTTAGATGCACTGTACAAAACTTGGGCGGATTTTTCGAACGCTTTAGGTAATTAATGATGTTCATTTTTAAAGCATTCTTCTATGGTTACTTGTACTCTCGCCCGTAGATGTCGCGGGAATGAATGTCCTCATCATTCTTGTCAGACATTTGGACATGACTTGCTTTTTTAACAAGTAACTTACTGACTGACTTTGACGCGAGGAAAAATTGCTTATCATTATAGACAATGGCCTTGGCTGATTTATTTTCTTAGTGGAATATAAAATTAATGATAGTTGCATTGAGAATTATTTTGGGAGACAATATGGCGTCCATTAACCTATTCTCTCAAGGAGAGGAGGCTACGTCTAAAAAGTAAAATAGGGAGAGAATGGGAAAAGGAAAGCAAGAAAAGCGAAACAATGAGAATGTAAACAATAAAAGAAAGAGGAGAAGAAAAAGAACGAAACTAGAACGAGAAGAAGAGAACAAAAAGTGAACAGAAAGATATATATATATATATATATATATATATATATATATATATATATATATATATATATATATATATAGAGAGAGAGAGAGAGAGAGAGAGAGAAAAGGAAACTTTGAAAAAGAGTGAAAAGGAGATAGTGAAAAGAAGAAAAAGTGAAATTGAGTGAAAAGGAGAAATGTGAAATGGAGAGAAAGATAGTGGAAATATATATATATATATATATATATATATATATATATATACAGAGAGAGAGAGAGAGAGAGCGAAGGAAGGAAAACTTTGAAAAAGAGTGAAAAGGAGATAGTGAAAAGAAGAAAAAAGTAAGTGAAATTGAGTGAAGCTAAGTAAAAGGGAGAAATGTGAAATGGAGAGAAAAATAGTGGAAAGTATATATACATACATATATATATATATATATATATATATATATACACACACACACTCTCTCTCTCTCTCACTCTCTCTCTCTCTCTTTCTATATATATATATATAGAGAGAGAGAGAGTTGTGAGCAAGTAATTGGTTAAGGAATAACAAAACAAGAGGTTGCAGATAAATAGTGTATTGAACAGTAAATACAGCAGAAGTGTGTTACACGACTTGGGAGTGTGTGTCGGTTGACGGAGCGATCAGTCTATATCACTGTTAATGTTTAATAGCCCCACACCCCGCGAAGGATATATGTGGCAAAAGGCCGAGTTTAACGTGGGTCATCCGAGCCCGTAGGATCGGCCAAAAAGCCCCGTAGAGCCCGCATAAACGGGTTCGGGTCTGTCTACCTCTCCGGACGAGACACTGCCCAACGGCACAGCCTCGTTCGAGTTCCTCTCTGCCCAAGGTAGAGAGTTCGACAGGAGCTGCGAACAGTCACATCCTCAATAGAACAGTCTATATCACTGTTTCCCCCGAGGTTCACTTTTCCTACTAACTTTATAGTAAGTGGAAGAGTAAAAAGGAGGGAAGTTGAATGAAATGTGAAAGTGATTGAAGAGAAAGAGTGAGAAAAAGAGTAAGAGAGTGAAAAGGGGGAAAAGACGATGAGAAGAAGAGAAAGAAGGCGAGAAAGTTTAAAAGTGCATTTTAGAATTGTTATGGGACCTTACCCATAATAACATAATGGACTATTCCACACGTAATAAATACTGCGCCTCAAGAGGAAGCAGGGGGTTCAGCCCGAAGTTGGGCGACCAGCTGACCGGCTGATCGGTTGAACACTCTCCCTTCGGGCAGGGAGGAACCCAAACGAGGCTACCAAGTTACCAAGTTTTTCATAACTTATATATATATATATATATATATATATATATATATATATATGCATCTTTGTTGTGGTGTGCTCCCTCTAATGAGGCTATTGTGGACTCTTCCACTTACTATAAAGTTAGTAGGAAAGGTAGACATTCGGGGAATAGGGATGTAGACTGAACGCTGGTCAACCGACACACTCCCAAGTCGTATAACATATTTCTGTTGTATTTACTATTCAATACACTATTTATCTGCAACCTCTTGTTTTTTATTCCTTAACCAATTACTTGGTCACTACATCTTTCGTTAAAAATAGCCAACAGGGAAGATTTAAATTAATCTCTTATTGAGTTTTTCCAGGAATCTAACATTTTTCCGTTTTTCAGGAGTTAACGAATATAGGGATTGTATATAGTTATAATCGTTCCGAGCGCTTTCGGTTACTTCTCTAGCCATTATCGAGGATCTGTTTTTGGACGGTGAAATTCTGTGTGTGGCTGCCACATAGTGGTTTTACGGTGCTGTGTTCGAGCGATTTGTGTGTTCCGTGGCGGTCACGGGCCGTAAGCGTCCAGTTGATCCGGACAAGACTTCTATTTTTAGAACACTTTTCACACCACATCAGCGGTAACTCCGGGGAAACATACAAAGCTCATAATCTATTATAGAAAACGGAAGACCGTAAACCTGGTCGTCACAAACTGAAATATTACCATAAAATCTACTACTTCACTGAGTAGGACATCTTAGATGACATCTGTTGCAGCAGAGTTGTGATTAATAAACATTTATTCACTCATAGCATCCAAGAAACTTTAAGGAACATTCTAGTTGATAATACAAGGATCCATTTCAGGACACATAGTCATAAACAGTTCGTTATTAGGGAGGCTCTGTTTATTAACTTTTATTCTTAAACTATTTAGCAGAGGAGATGGCGTGTTAAAAGTGTTCTAAAATTAGACGTCTTGTCCCGGTGAGAAACGAAATGTATATTTATAATTAGTATAGCACTGTTATTTTAAATTGATCACTGTTTTATTAACACCAACAATCACTATCCTCTATTATATATATATATATATATATATATATATGTTCATATACATTATGAAATGGACAAAGTCCGATAATTATTTAAGACACTTTTTATAAAATTTTCTATAAAAGGAACGTATAAACATAAAAAAAAATATATATATATATATATATATATATATATATATATATATATATATATATATATATTAGGTTATAAATCCAAAATTACTTCATTCGAATAGATATTTCGGCCCACAAAACGTACTTATAGGCATTGTCAACTCAGAGGTGTGAAGAAATAAAATGAGACTTTAAAATTTAAACATTTAAAGAATTGAAAAGAAGAAGAAGAGAGAGGAAAAATAAAAAGAAAAAAGAAAGAGAGAAAGAAGAATAAACAGGAAACTACAACGGAAATCTAGACA
This sequence comes from Acanthosepion pharaonis, assembly GCA_903632075.3. Classification (NCBI taxonomy): domain Eukaryota; kingdom Metazoa; phylum Mollusca; class Cephalopoda; order Sepiida; family Sepiidae; genus Acanthosepion; species Acanthosepion pharaonis. The sequence goes on from CAHIKZ030004411.1 coordinate 324,557, forward strand.
TAAATTTAAATAAACTCCCAATATCATGGTAGGAGACGTACGAGGGGCCTGGTTAAAATAACCGTGACCTATATTTTAAAATATTAACATCTCAAGTTAGTTTGAAACTGGATCACAAAATTAAAGACACTAGTGCAAACAGTTTCAAAAATGTATTAGTAAGAAATTTTATGTTGGCTTTTTAGATAGATTATTTTCTATTGTATATGTGATAAAGTCAATAGACAGGATAATAATTTTTTTTTGAATAATTTGCTTTCTCCGTGTGGGCCGTTTTTCTTTTTGGAACATTTTATTGGTTTTCTGCTCTGCTTTGAATATAAAATAATTAGGGGACTGGAGAAGACGGACAATATATTTTCCTCCCCCTATAAATAATCCGGGACGCATATTGTTAGTGCTCTTAGGTAAAATCCGATTATTCTTCCGGATTTCATTTTGTTGTTATGATGTGAATAGAAATTTATTAAGTCATTTTGTTGGATGTTTTCCGGTGGACACTGAATGTTGTTAATGCTGTGTAGCTTAATATCTAAGAAGGATAAATAATTGTGTTCTTCTATTTCGTATGTAAATTCCATCGTGTGTTCAACTTTGTTCAGTTGATCTAGCTCATGTAAATCAGTATCACCAGGGTATATGAGTGGAGAATCATTAATATAATGGAAGTGTATTGATTTTTTTGGTAAGGCATTTTGGAAAGAACCGGATTCGAGAAATTTTAAGAAGATAAATGCCATCACTACACTAAGAGGCGTCTCATTTGTAATCCATAATTCCAAGTTTAGTAAAGCAAAAGTAACTGTGAATGAATTAATATTATTTAAATTGTGATTGTTGCACTTTAACTGAACTATCAACAACCTGATCAATAGTCATGAACATTCTGAAATTTAAAAACCTTGATAAAAACAATGACATAAAGAAATATAGTTTTAAAGTGTGCTATATTTATGGGATAAAGTGCTCAATATCAGAGATAGAGCGTTTGTAAATATAAATATAAAAGTGAACATTGAAGTCAACACTCAACAGGCGACAGGCTGTTTCATCATGCTAGATGCAATCTAGACGCTAGGCGTGACGATTGCGTCTAGTATGAAACAGCCTGTCGCCTCTGAGTGTTATATATATATATATATATATATATATATATATATATATATACACGTGCAACAAAATTAATCCTACATTTGCCTTGATAAATTCCATCAGATGACGAAACACGTCATTTTGTTTCTTTACAGATACAATGTATCTGAAAATAATTTATACACACACAAATAACTACGCTGCCATCTTTTTTATCTCTTTTTCTTGACATCCATCTATGTTTGCTCAAAATCAATCAGTGTAAACTGTTATTGCGACATAAATTACTACTTTCTTTACAGATGTTTCCAACTATAACGCCCCAAGGATCTTGTCGCAAATCCACTTGCAAAGTTAAAAGATATTCAGGTTCAATATGTTATTATTGGCCATAGTTTGATTCCGACATTTTGTTCCTTGAGTCTGCGTATGAGCTTTTGACTGCTAAATACTCGGTTATCTTAAATTAGAAAAATAAATATAGAAGTGTTTATACGTATATGTTACAAAATGAATGATATTTATTTGGAAGGAAGCAGAAAAAGATATTTCCCTCAGGTAATTATGTACATTAAACCTTTCGCTTAGATTCCGAAGGCGCCGGAAATGGAATTCATATTCTACAGGGTTTTTTTATCGATCTAAATTATTTTGACATTCACAGGAATATTGAATGCAAGAAGACCCGAGGGGGACACTACGGAGACAAATGCTGCTTAGATGTACAAATGGTAGGAAATTGTGAAGAGAAATAATCATTGACTTACTGAAGAGACAAGGTACATTGAAGATTTACTTTGTGTTGAAATTGCAGATATTTTAGACGTTGAAACCTGTACCCTTCTTACCATATACATTTTCGTTTCTTTTCCTTATCCTGAAAGTCAAAGTCAATATCAGATTAAGTAATTATGGAGCATACCAAAGATTCACACTAAACCCAAGCTCGCATGTGACACAAATTATTAGTTACTTTACGTATATTTTTATCCATGATCTTCAAGAAACTCGTTATAAAATCAGTTCCGATGTAAAAAGAAATATTTCCGTTTCAAATTGTTGACCAGATTTTGATCGCAGATTTTTCAAAACGAATCTGTGCATGAGCTTTGATTGATAAACTAATTCTAAAAGCTAGGCGAGGTGATGAGAAGCGGAAACATCTTGTTAGAAATATATAAAAGAGTTCTTGATTCTTATATGGTATCTATCGTTTTATATGCCAGTGAAAACAATTCTACAATTTCCCTAAGGATGAGTTAAAAATAGAACAGCACTAATGTGGTTCTACAGAAGAAAACTGAAAATACCATGGACGGAGCGTGTAAACAACAAGGAAGTGTTAAAACTGGCAACAGAAAAGGAACGCTTATAACCAAGATGAAGAAGAATTAGCTGAAATTCTTTCGACCCTTGGTGAGGAAGAGTGCATATTGAGAACAAGAGAGATAGGGGTAAGGCAGCGAGGTACTTACATCTGAAGACCTTGTGTGAATGAATGGCGGAACGGGAGTCTCTTAGTAGAAAAAAACTGCTAAGATACATACGAGATAGAATGCTGTAAAGAGCCATGATCGCCTATATGCTGAAAGGATGCGGCACATAGCAGAAGAAGGAGAAGAAGAAGAGGGAGGAGAAGAAAAAGAACTCGTGTATTAGAAATATATATAGATGGTTTTGTGTGTCTATCTTACAATGAGAATTTCTTTTGAATGTAGCAGAAAAACAAATAACGGTCTAGTAAACATTGTACGTATTAAAACATTGCTTCTCACTTTCGCTTACCTTAGGAGGCTAGAAAAATGAATGAATATTTGGATGTTTTTTTTTTTATCTTGATCTAAATTATTTTAAGGAAATACAAATACTGTAACATTTCGATAGGAACAGCGATTAATTTGAAGAACGTGATTTTTAATTGTTCTCCTGAGCAAATCTTTCTTTTTACACATTTTGAAACTTCCACATTTTAAGACGTGAATTCTTATGACATTTTTCTAAGTGAATTAGTGAGGGTCTACCTCATTATACAGTACCTGAGTATTTGAGTGACTACGGTGAGTGTGAAGTGTATGTAAGAGTATCTGTGAGTGCGAGTGGCTGTTTCCAATATTCAATCTTCAGACTATAACCTTTAAATCTCAGATGCCAGTGAAATCCTTCCAGATTTTCTTATTATTGTCGGACCTGTGTACTGTATGTAGAGCGTAGGGCCACAATCACACTGTGGTTATAGTGGCCTTACATTCAACTGGAGTAATCCTTCTCTTATACCGGCTGCCAACCAAGGCTAGTGACGTGCTATTTAACTCATAGCGGAAGGGAAAGCAACAATTCCATTTCGAACTTGGCTCGCTAATCCGATTTCCCAGGCAGATAATCGCCACGCGCATATCCTAAAAAGTATAACTTACTAGCAAAATCAACATATTGACTGCCCAAGATCAATTACGAAATTAGACTTCAACCTTATAATATCTAACTAAGGCAATAAAAACTTTTTTGAGTTAATTTATAACGTCAACTGAAACTTAACATTTTTTTCAAAATAAATTATAACTGCGAATAAATTTGCTGTTGACGCCTGCGGAAGACGATATGTCAGAAAAAGCGAAATACATGTTAACTCGGCATGTGATAACCCGTAGACGGCATGAAATAACACGTGGTCGGCAGAAGATTACTCGTAGTCGACAGGAGATAACACTCAGTCGGCATTAGATAACTGGAAGTCGACAGGAGATAACACTCAGTCGGCAATATATAACCCGTAGACGGCATGTAATTACACGTAGTCGGTAGGAGATAATTCATAGTCGGCATCATAATAAAACCTTTAAGATTCTTGTGATTGAATCCACAACCGGTTTGCCAGGCCTGACGTGCAGCTTACATTACCTGGCATTTTCCAGCGGTCACCTATTTTAGAACTGACCAGGCTGAACGTTGTTTAACTTTAGTCAACGAACGCGTACTGGTGTTTCAACGTCCTAACTTGTTCATTACTCTCTAACAGCCTTGGGCCCTGTTTGTTGGCTAACAGCCAAAAATTCATACTGAAAGATTTTGAAAGGCAAACACTTTCTTTTTAAGTACATCGCTTCGCCTTCACCCTAAATGCTGATTATTTCATTCACGGGAGAATGAAAAAGGCCCTTAAACTCTTTAGATATTTCTTTTTTTACTATTTGCGTAAGCTCGTACCAATCGTCCGAGTCTTGTAACCGCCAACAGACCCTATCAAATATATCGTATGTCAGAAATACGATTCGTATTTCCAACAATACGTGTTGCTCTTTATAATTTTGGCGATCTTTCTTTCTTTCTTTCTTTCTTTCTTTCTTTCTTTCTTTCTTTCTTTCTTTCTTTCTTTAATGCTTCCCATTACTTTATTCTCCTCTACTTCACACGCAGAATGTTACAGTTTTCCAACGTTGGATAATCTCATATTTACCAATATTATCGGAGTGTTTTTGCCTTACGAAGGCCGCGTTGTTCAAATTTGGTATTCATTTTGATGGGAATTTGGTCAGAGGCACAAAAGATTATAAAATTCAAAGGATTTATTTTCGCCTAAACCCAGCAACTATATTGTTTGAACAATAATCACGGGAATGCAGAATTAATTACAACTCGGAACTAATTTCAACTCGGAATTAATTTCAACTCACAAAAATTTTAACTCGCAATTAATTTCAACTCGGAATTAATTTCAACTCGGAACTAATTACAACTCGGAACGAATTTAAACTCGGAATTAATTTCAACTCGGAATTAATTTCAACTCGGAACTAATTACAACTCGGAACGAATTTAAACTCGGAATTAATTTCAACTCGGAATTAATTTCAACTCGGAACTAATTACAACTCGGAACTAATTTAAACTCGGAACTAATTTAAACTCGGAATTAATTTCCACTTCCCAAAATTTAGAACTCGCAATTAATTTCAACGTGGAATTAATTTCAACTCGGAATTAATTTCAACTAGGAACTAATTTCAACCGATCGAACAGAATCCTTTGACTTTAAACATGACAAAAGTACATCACAAAGGACTGTTAGAACTTCTAGGTGACCTTGACATATTTGGAAAATAATCCAAAAACTTATATTGGCAGCAAAATCACAGTAACTGCTCCAATGAGCTGCTTTCATTGGTTCCCAGACTTCATGAATTTAAGCGTTCAACTAGGCTAGCATCTCCCTCTCACCCTTTCACTGTCGAAACTGTTAAATGCAGCTGTCTCTTCTACTCCAATAGCTTCATGTCTCGCACTTCTTGCATGTGGAACTCCCTCCACTTTTCTTGTTTTCCTGGTAATCTCCAACTATCAAATGTAATGTCAATCGACGTCTCCAGATGCCCTGATCTATCCCCTATCGTTCTCTTCATCCTTTCCTCTATCACTCATCTTTGCTATCGCTCCAACTCTCCGAAGGGCAGAATCTCGTTCGTGGAAAAGGACCAACCCGATCTCGTTTATACGGGTTATACGGGCATTTTTTGGCCGAGCCTACGGGCTCGGGAAACCCACTTAAAAACTCGGCCTTGTGCCACATGCAACCCTCGTGGGGGGTGGCTAGATACCGAATGAGGTGTGTGGTATGAATGCAAGAAAAGTTTGTGTGAATTGAACTCATGCGGATAGGGATAATATATAACAGTTGGTTCTTGACTTCAAAGGGTTAAGATTTTAGTGTTCATGAAACATACACGTGGGAGTCTGTTACGAAAGGTAGCAGTACTTATGAAACACCTGTATGAGAGGAATTTCTGCGTTACAGTTGAGATGGGGAAGAAATGAGGATGTTTCGTGTCCATGGAGGCATCATAGCATATTCTAACAGTGAAGGTCTACATCGGCAGAATTATAGTTTTTTTTCCGATTGTACAATTCTACCGTTTTAAGTTAGAGAAATTAAACCTTTCTTAACGTTATACCTAACAATTGTTCATTTAAGATGCGGTAATTGTTTCAAAGAGTCGTTAAAGAAAAGGAATTATTTTCTTTTCAAAGTAATTCGCGTTTCACGTGAATAAAATGGAATAAGCGAATTCGTTCAGCAAAAGCTCATGAAAGAAATTCACCACAACTGAATTTCAAATTTAAATAGTGCCAGATCTTGGGATGGCACGGGTTAATTTGGTTTGTTTTGTTTTACGGCATATCAGCCTCAGTCGGTTATTTAATTACGACAAGATTTTTTTTTTATTGCCGGTAATATTTTTTTTCAAAAATGTATTTGTGATAATAATGTATTACTGGTAATTTTAAAAAAAAATGTATTGCTGGTAATAGTTTTTACCAATAATGTATTGCGGTAACAATTTTTACCAAAAATGTATTGTTGGTAATATTTTTTCGAAAAATTGACTACAAGTATTAAAACATATTTTATACACATTTACAATCCTCTGGCCTCATTTTGAGGGTTAACTATTTGCCCATAACTGGGACCCTATAAGGTACTACCACCCCTGGTCAGGGTGGATCTGTGAACACCAGCAATTAAGAGGTGGTTACACGCTCCTCACAACTTCCTTATCAGAGGCATTGCTTCTGGGTGTAGCTTATCGTCATACCCAGGACGCCTATCTTAGTGGAACTTATTTGAAATAGGGATGAGGGGAAAATTAAGATTGGTTTGTGTCCCCGGATGCAGCATGGCGTATACTTGCAATGAAGATCTTTCAAAACAGGGCCCTAATCTATTTGAAATTCGAGTCCCTTCTCTAAAGAAAATCTGGGTACAAAACTTTAAAATAATTCTACATGATTATTATTCGTTAATGATTACGTAATCAAATTAGTGACATAATGTTCATTTAAAACAAATTAATTGATTTATTCAATTTTCTGCCTAAGAAATCAGACACATGAGGCTGTGTAACCAAGTAAGGTACGTACCCCACTAGGGTATTTGGCTCTGCGGTTGTGTGGTCCCGAGGTTGTGTTACCCTAATCTATAGATTATTTAATTTATAGGTAAGTCCAGTGCTGTTTAAAAAAAATAGTGCCAGCTCTTGTGATATAACTGTTCGAGTGAAACTTTCGCCTTCCATTTGTAATACAAGGGAAAGGCTGGAAATTTTATTCATTGGAACTAGCATAATCTGTTCGGTTTAAAAAAAGGACGATTGTATTGTTATTGAAATAATTACAAAGGAACAATAAAGGAACAATAAGCATGCAACATTGTGTCGATAGAAAAGGGAAATTATTTTTATTTTTTATAATAATGTTCACCCTGTACAATGTCTGAGAGCCCCTTGAGGTCGAGCGTTACAGAGTAAGAGGCATAGTTCATGCGGATATGTGAAAAAGTTAAGATTATAGTGATCGGAGAAGCATCTTCTTGGGAGTCAGTTCCACAGTGTAGCGGTTCATGGGAAGAGACTGTCTGAATGGAACCTACATATAAACAATGGAATACGGTGGGAATGAGGTGGATTCTCTGCAATGTACGGTCGTAGTACGTAAGAAACTCGTGGAATAAAGGAATGTCGTTCGTCTGAACATTTTTCCATGGAAATAGCGATAGAGCAGTCAGAGGCTCGCGACGTTTTGTACCAATGTTTATAAGGTACGAAGATTTGTATGAGTTTGATTGGTCTGACACGAGAAAAGTACGTCTACTACTAAGAAAATTAGGGTCTAGCGAACACACTAAATTCGTAGTTTACATCCTCCCAAGGAAAACAAATGAGTTAACATTCAGGGAGGACATAAAACTGTTAACAGAACTATTTAGCCTAAATACCTCATTATTCTACAAAAGATGGAAATGTCTGAATCTAACAAAAAACGACAGCGAAGACTATATAACATTCGCTTCCATTGTAAATAAACACTGATGACTTTAAGTTATCTGAACTCAGCCCGGACAATTTTAAAATGTTTAATATTCGTTCAAGGCCTGGTTTCGACGAAAGACTCGGAGATCAGACGCAGAATTCTTACAAAACTGCAGAGTGAACTAGATTTGACGCTACAAAAATTGGCTGAAGAGTGTCAGATGTAAGGACCCAAAAGATATAGAAGAATTTGGCATCGCGCACATACGTAAAGTACAACGACAAACACGTTTTTGCACATCCTCAAAAACAAAACAAACCAATTTTCCCTCCTCAAAAACAGATCAAATTTTTCTACTTCAAAAAGTCAATATCAGAAAACACTACCACCCAGTCCATGCTATTGCTGTGGGATTTGCATTGGTATAAAGACTGTCCATACCGCTTTATCTGTCGTGCAACAAAGTGGGTAATAAAAGTTCTAATTGTTGGACTAGGAAAGAAAGCAAAAGCAGAGTAATAGTCACGAGAACTGACCAAGCGGATGAGACAAACATACGAAAATACGTGCAAGTAGAAATGTTAAACAGAAAAGTCAGACTACAGTTGGATTCGGATCGGATTTAACTATTATTAACGTACAAACATGGAGAAAATTGAACAAACCGACCATGTTGTGAACCGATAAAATTGCTAGGTCGGTAACTGGGAGAAAAATAAAATTTGAAGAAGTTATTACAAATGTGACATTCAATGGAATGACCAAAAAATTAAAAATGTATGTACTAAGAAATACAGAAAATTTATTTGGAACGGACTGGATGCAGTAATTCGACCTCTGGGATTTACCAATAAGTACGTGCTGCCAAAAAGTGAAAAGTTTATCGACCGAGGCAGATAAATTAAAGGAGAAACTAAAAGAGTTTCCACGAAGTATTTTCAGCCGGCCTCGGGAGGTGTAAAATATGGCAGCAAATATAAAAGTAAAAGAAAATGTACAACCTATCTTCAAGAAGAAAAGGAACGTACCTTTTGCTTCAATAGAAAAAATAAATTGTTCGATATACTCGAAAAAATCGGTATATTGACAAAAGTGGAATATAGTCAATGGGCCGTACCTACGGTTTAAGTCAAAAAGAAATCAGGGGAGATACGAGTATGTGCTGATTTCTCAACGGGATTAAACGCAGCGATTAAGGATTACCACTATCCTCTACCCAGTCCAGAAACGTTTTCACAAAACTAAACGGAGGAAAATTTTTCTCAAAAATAGACTTGAGCAAAACGTACCTACAAATACCAGTAGATGAGGAAAGCTCGAGATTATTGTGCATAAACACACACAAAGGATTTCACAAGTTCCAAAGATTACCATTCGGTATTAAAGTCGCGCCGGCAATATTTCAACAGATAATGGATACTATGCTCGGCGGACTTGATTTCACGATTGCATACCTGGATGACATACTGGTAAATAGCAAAAACATTGAGCAACACTGGGAACACGTTCAAGAGGTTTTTAGGAGAATACAAAACTATGGTTTCAAGGTAAAAGAAAACAAGTGCGATTTCTTTATGAAGGAAATAAAATATCTGGGACATATCATCGATGAAGAAGGAAGACGACCAGACCCAGAAAGGGCTACGGCAATAAACAAAATGCCAGCTCCAAAAAACGTAGCCGAATTACAAAGCCTCTTAGGCTTAGTGAATTATTATCAAGAATTCATTCCAAACATGCATAAATTACGCGCGCCCCTAAACGAACTGTTGAAGAAGGAAAAAGTTTGAGAGTGGACAGATGAATGCCAGAAAACGTTTGACAAAATAATTTAGACGCTAACCGCGGATCTATTATAGACAGTTATAGCAAATTGCCAGAAGTGTTTCGTTGCAGTAAACCTACTTCTGAAACTACCATGAATTGCCTCCACGAGCTGTTTGCTCGCTTCGGTGTGGTTGATTGTCTAGTCACTGAAATTGGGACCCAATTCACATCTGCGGACTTTCACGAATTTTGTGAAATTTTTCAAGTTAAACATATCAAATCCCCGCCTTATCACCCAAGATCAAACGGGCAAGCGGAGAGATTTGTAGACACACTCAAAAGAGCGTTAAGGGAAGCATATGACGTGCCAACTGAAAAGGCGTTGCAACAATTTTTACAAGTATATCGAGTTACACCAAACAGTGCTACGCCATCGGCATTATTACCCGCGTAAGTGATGTTCGCCCGAAAAATCAGATCAGTATTTGACAAATTGCTACCAAAGCAAACAAAGCAAATAACAATGTCGTGCGTACCAAAAAGAAAATTTCACCCAGGAGAGAAAGTTTTTTTTTAAGATGTATAAAAACAATACGTCCTACTGGGAGCAAAGTACAATTGAAAAAAGAATCGGGAACATGGTTTACATAGTACAGGGCCCGAAATTCTCACATAAAAGACATGTAAATCAAATAAGAAAGAGGCTGTTAGATGATTCTAACGGTCCACCTCAGGAAGAAGAAGTGATGGATACAATATTCGACACATTTGATATGCAAAGGCCGCATACAACGTCTGAACCACGAAAATCGACCAGGAAAAGAAAAGTCACAGAGCCTTTGATAATAAATCCAAAGAAGAAAAAATACTAAAAACCCCTGAGACGCAAAAGCTTTGGAGGTGGGGTGTTATGGGAACTTACCTATAACGATAATGGACTCTTCCTGACACTATAAAAATCTGCGTCTCTCAAGAGGTATAATGAATGAATGGTGTAACGAGTCAAGACAATATTAGTTCACTTTAAACCAGACGGACAGTCATTACTAACAACTTCAACTTCTTGTACTATATTTCTGTTGTAATATATCTTTGTTATTCTACTCTTGTGTTCGTGTTGTTCTTCCTTGGTTCTAACCTTGGACCATAACTGTGGTGCGAGGATATTAAACCGTAACACTTGTAATATTTTTTTTCTTCAAAAATCCATTTATAATAATATTTTTTCTTCAAAAATGTATCGCCGGTAATATTTTTTTTGTTACAAAATTTTATTGCTCGTAATATATTCTTTTCAAAAATGTATTGCTGGTAATATTTTTTTTCCAAAAAATTATTACTGGTAATATTTTCTTTTTCAAAAATGTATTGTTGGTTTACAAAGATTTTCTGGTATTAAAACCACTCTTTACACTTTCATTGTGCTTTGACTCCAGTTTGGGGGTTACCTATTTGCCCATAGCTGGGACCCTAACAGGTGCTACTACCCGGAGTCAGGGTGGACCTGGTAATACCAGCAATTAAGAGGTGGTTCAACGCTCCTTAAAGCCTCCCGATCAGAGGCCTTGTTGTTGGACGAGGATGTAGTTTATCTTCATACTCAGGACGTGGACGTAGTTTATTGTCTTACCCTAGACGCGGATGTAGGTTATCATCATACCCAGGACGCTGACGTAGTTTATCGTCTTACCTTAGACGCGGATATAGTTTATCATCATACCCAGGACGATGTGCTTATACAAATTATAAATGAAGATTTTCATGCTTATGGGACACGATAAACTAGATATCAGCGAAATGTTCAAAAGTTGTTGATTTTAAATGTTTCAACGGTCGTCTTTCAAGCATTTGTGTATCTTAATGTTTAAGGTTTTATGTTGTAATTTCATGAAAGGTTATTTACCGTTTTAATTAATAATCGGCGTATTTCTCTTTGAAGTCTTTATGCATCAACAGCGAGCAAGACCATTTATTTGTGCTGAAAGCCATTTACATTTTAAATTCTCTGCTCCCATTTCACACAAAGGAAGTCGACGTATAATTTTACACTTGGCTACCCGCCAGAAATATTCTTTAGCATAAATACTTTCCACAAAGTCATGGTTCTGAAAATGCCCATTCATCCAGACAACAATGCCAATCACGGTAGCGAAAAGCATCGTATCAACCCCAAAAGCCTATCGTACCATACAGGCCAGTCGCTTTGTGTCGTGAACTTGAAATGTTGAAATGTTAGAACACTCGAAAAGTGCTGGGGAGGAAAATAGGAAAATCTACAATTGCTGCCAATTTGCAAAGCGTGGCTAATTAATCATCGCTGCAAGCCGGGCATTGGAATAGAAACGAATATATACACATTTATACGGCTGCATAATTAGGTACTATCTCTCGAGGCTGATAGCGAAGTTTTACAGTTTGTTTTTCTATTTTATTGTTTTTTTTAGATAGTCTACATAGTTTGAGGGATAATCTGGCTTTTTTAATACCAGGTGTTTTTTCTTCATTGTATCAAGTTTACAATTAGTTGTGGCATATACTGAAGTAGCTGCACAGTGACGATGCATTATCGCATACATACATACATACATACATATATATATATATATATATATATATATATATATATATATATATATGTGTGTGTGTGTCGGCTGTTATTTGTTTGTTTATGTAAGATTTGTAAGCCACTTACTGTCTTGTTCACATACACACATACATAAACACATGCAGACACATTTTTTTTTTACACATAGGGTAATTACAGAGAACGAAGCGAGTATTGATACACAATACTCGATTTTGTTTTTCCATCCTTTCACGAAAAAATTACAATTAACCAACCGATCTTGGTAAAATATTCTGGTTATATCTGGTGGACTGTCCCGTCATATTCGATGTATGAGGGTCAAGCAGCTCAGTTCCTAGGAAGCGACAGCCAGAGACCAGCACATATGACCTGATTATAGTGAGAGCCAAACACCCTTTTTGAAAGGCCGAATACAGAGACCTGGTGCACTACGTGCCACAAGGTCCCAAATTATCCTCCACAGTTTTTGAATTCAAAGTTTTCCTTCTCCTAGACTGGTTGCCATCCAAAGCTATAGAACCCAGTCTGTCGTGCTATTTACTCATAGCTGGAATGAGAAGAAAAGGATTAATATATTTCCCAAGGACATTAGCACGTAAGTGAATGTAATGGATTAAACTGGAATTCGAACTTGGCTCTCCGATTTCTCAATCCGAGCCGCTATCCACAACTCCAATCAACTAGTCCACCGTGTCTCCCTATAACATAAATTACTGGAGAATCCTGGTTATATTTATATGAAAAAGCTTCGGATTATATTATTTATCCTTGTCCGAAATATTAACTTGCTTTATACGTGCCAGATTTTATTATGCAAACAATCCAGATGGAATTTTGAAATTTTTTTAATTCTTATTGATAAATAAATTCAAAAGATATCAGTCAAAACTGTTAAACCAATTTTCATTGGTTGAAACCTCAGCCAAATTACGCCCTTGGGTTAACAGGGGCACTGGGAAGATGATCGGCTGGTGATCGCTTGCCGTTGGTTAGATGAGCTGAGAGAAGGTGTCTAATGTTTTAAAGCCCCAAATGAAACCATAATAGCTACCACTGAAAATTTCCGGCTCATCTTAAGGGTTTTTAAAATAGACGTATGTTTGTTTAACACGCTAATCCATATGCATGAATAAATCATTATCTTATTATTTAATATATAAATATGGACTCTTAGACATTCTATAATCTTCACTACTGTTTCTTTCGTTGATACTGTTAACTTTCCTACTGTTTCAACTTGCAGTAGTTTTTATTGATTTCCAGAGACATTTGTTAGAATATTATTTTACCATTTGCATATTTTTTCTTTCTATCTATGTGTCATGACCTTTCAGAACTTAGGCGATAATGGCTCTCGACCTCCCTCTATCCCTTGCAACTCTCAACAAGTTCCTGCCTTCTGCTACACAACACGATCTTTCATCCACTTGCTTAAGCCCGCTAGGTTTTCCTTGTCTCTCTTTCTCTCAATTCGACCCGTGAGTATCAGATTCTCTAGGCTCTCCTTCCTCATTATGTGTCCCAGAAACTTCAGCTGCCTCTCCCTGATGTCATATACAGCTCTTTTAATGACGTATCACCAGTTTTTTTATCGAGTTATTATATATATAGAGGTTACTTGTCATTCGATTGAATTAATATATGGAGAGGTTATGGGTCATTCTATTAGATTAACATCTGGAGAGTCCAGGGTCATTTTATTCATCTGGGATATTTAAAAAATGAACTTGGGAAAATGAACTTTGTGAAATGTGTAGAAGCATTATCTCGCATGAATATATTCTTTTGCTTAAAGTTTTTTAGTTGTGAGCTGTAGCACTCAAATATATATTTGGATATGGTGAACAGGATGTATCTCTGATTCTCAAACAAGCTTATATCTAAGATTTTCAAAGGCAGATCATATGATCTATGTTACGTTACTATGGCATAGCGTTAGCCAAATCGAACTACCGCTATCACTGTCGGTGGTAGGCAACAAAGTGGCATCGTCTACCATGAAATCGAGTTATTTGTGTGCTGATATTTAGAGAACCTTACCGGTCGTCTGCTAATGGCCGGCATATGTCTTCTACTAGAGATTCGGTGTGTTCATTGGAAAATCTTAGATACAGCCGAGAAACGGCCTGTAAAAATTAAATCAAAACAGAAAGAAAACGCCGTGAACCACGAAAGCAAACATATAAATATACAGTAACAACAAAACAGACAGGGCGTCTAGACAAACAAAAAAAGAGTCATTTATTCTGTGTATATTTATTCTAGGGACAAGTTAATTCAAAATCCGAAGCAAGTTTGGAACAAAAAAGGTAACAAAAGAATTATTTTATTGGATGAAGAACGGAACGTGGTACTTCTTCCAGTCGAATTCATTGACTAAATCTTTGCATTTATCATTATTTCATCATCAGGGGGTCTATAATTTTATTAAATACACTAGCCGAATTACCCGCGCCTTGCTGGGTGTCATACAGTCTTATTTCTAAATAGATGATGATTGATTTTAAATCATTGTTATAGTTTGTGGAGAAATATGGTGCATTTCATTATTAATCAATGGTCTTGCTGATGTGACCTCTATCTTCTGACTTTCTCCTTCTATTTTTTGGATAGAAGTCATTACTTGTTCTAATTTAAATTTAATTTAAATCAATGGGAAAAACATTTCAGTGGAGGTTTGTACAATAACATCTTGATTTTACCCCTTTGGTATGTATTTGTTGCAATACTTGATTGAATGAATTGATGAGCGGATTTTAACATTGATATGACAGTTGAATTATCGCAACGAATATGTATTGTAAGGCACAATCAACTGATTGGTGATTTTTTGCTCAACTTGATGTCCATATTGTCTCATTTTGATCTTGCCAATGTGAACTCCATCTGCTGGTTTTCTCCTTCTATGCTTGGATAGAACCCCTTCCCTTGTTCAAATTTAAATTTAATATAAATCAAAGGGAAAAAATAGTGGGGTTTTGTGGCCCCCCGGGTACAACCTTGGATCAAAATGAAATATACTTATACAAGTACTCTAGAAGTCATTCCCTTGTTAAAATTTAAACTATTTAATTTATATCAAAAGGAAAAAAAAATCATTTGGGCAGAGTGGTGCCCAGGGGTGGGGACCTTTGATCAAAATGAAATATATTTATCCAAGTACCCTGGATAATGTATTTTCAGACTATATATGGCTATGGAGTCTATCACCAAAACTCTAGGAGGGGTTCAATAACAGAGAGAGGTGACAACTTGTGAAAAAAAAAACCATAATATAACGGTAATTTACATTAACCAGAAAAAATGGCTTAGACACAAGCGTCTATCTTTTTAGATTTGGATTTTGTAATGTAACTATAACAACAAAAACATTTCGATTTCATTTTTGCCTTGAAAAAGTCGGAAGACGAAACGCGTCGGCAAAATCTAAGATTTTTCCCAATTGTCATTTTATACCAATTTGTCTTGTCCACAGAATTCATCTGGGAATTTAACTATATATATATATATATATATATATATATATATATATATATATATATATATATATATGGCTTGTATATGTATATGTATATATATATATATATATATATATATATACATGACCATGGTGTATTAGTGTTTATACATTTTTAGACCATGGAATATAGTATATATATATATATATATATATATATATATATATATATAATTTAACCACCATAGAGAACCTTTTCTGTCGCTGTACTCGGGGAGAGCAACAAACTGCGCCTTTTTGATCTCGCGCTTTACACTGACATGAAATGGAGCAACTACATCGAATCAATAGAGCATATTCTGCAAGGAAAGTTGAGTCACCTTGTCTTGCCAAAAGTTTATTCACGTCGGTATCCAAATTTACCATTCGTCCGTGCATTGAATACTTTTGTCATATCTGGTCTGCTGCCCGTGCTGTACATGTCGAGATTCTTGACAAAATCCAAAGAAATGTAATCGATCCTGGCCAAGCATCTCGACATCAGTCACATTTACACTGACTTGACGTAGCTTTCCTCTGCTTTTTCTAAAAATATTTTCACGGCAACTGCTATGCCAGTCTTTTTTTTCTTTGGGGCCTCGATGCATGAATTTAAGAGTGCTACTAGATTGGCATCTAGGTCCTAGACTTATCTTGAAAAAGTTAAATGTAACCGTCACTTCTCCTTCCTATTCTCATACTACTTTCCTGTAGAAATCTTTTTCCGTTTACTTGCTTCCCTGATAATTACAACCTTCAAAAATTTAAATGCAACATCAATCGCCATCTTCTTTAACCACGTTAATCTTTTGTGCTTTCTTCAATTCTTCCTATTCTCAGTCTTATCTTTCACTCCTTGTAAATCCCTGTATACTCGTGTTATACTCGCCTTGTTTGAGGTGAAATGATTAATATATATATATATATATATATATATATATATATATATATATATATATATATATATAGCAAATATATGGATATAAATCCGACAGTATGAAAGAAAAATACAGAAAAAACAAAAATCTGAATATGCAATTATAGTATTAATGTTAAAATAAAGTCGACGTCGGACGTCGGACGTTTCGGTCTATTTAAGACCATCTTCATGGACATTTTCATTTAAACATAATTAACATTAGAACTTATAAAAATTTAACACAAAAGACGATGGACAGATCAGCTTGGACGAGAATAATAGAATCTATTGATCAAGTAAGGAATGGATTTATTATCGAACTGTTTTTTAGAACTGTTCCATCGTTTTTGAAATCATTTTTTGATTTGCCTTGTAACGGGAAGGATTTCAAGCTTGTTGAAGAAATAAGAACCTATTGATCACTACGTATTATGACATCAACGGAAGAGATTTCTTGAACTGTTTATACAAAATTTTTCAATCGACTTTTTAATATTTTAATTTTTTGGAAATCATCTTCGAATACGTTTTAACAACATCGCCCACGTGACGACTACGTGATCATATTTAAACGGAACGCTGATCTGTATAAAATTTCAGTTATCTGTTTGGATCAGTTGAGCTCTTATGTCCATCGTCTTTTGTGTTAAATTTTTATAAGTTCTAATGTTAATTATGTTTAAATGAAAATGTCCATGAAGATGGTCTTAAATAGACCGAAACGTCCGACGTCGACTTTATTTTAACATTAATACTACATAATTGCATATTCAGATTTTTTTTTTTCTGTATTTTTTTATATATATATATATATATATATATATATATATATATATATATATATAGTTTATGCAAACTTAGGTAATCCGTATGGGTAGACCCGAGGAGGATGATATCCAGAAAGCTCAATGTCTGATGATGCAGAACCCTGTTAAAAAGGGTTATGGTGAAATAGCTTATTTAATGGAATCTTAACGTGGTCTGTTTTTTATTAAAAATATATATATATGTGTGTGTGTGTGTGTGTGTTTTGAACCGTTGTATCATAGAAATGATTAAACATATCTTACTGGACTTCACTGAGGTTTTTATAACACCATTCGACTCTACTTTGAGCAATAAACATATATAATTACTCTCGAAATTTAACAGAAGAATCCTGATGAAATCGTTCATAAGCGAAAATGACAACATAGCTAAGGATTGGAAGCTTATAAAAGATGGAAATAAAGTTCATATATATATATATATATATATATATATATATATATATATATTATTC
>CAHIKZ030004411.1:350000-455000 GCA_903632075.3 Acanthosepion pharaonis
AGATGTCTAGGCCACGGTACGAGCTTCCCCGTTATTTTGAAGAGCTTGGTAGACAGTTTCAGTGATGGCCGTAAGCACATCATCAGTAGATCGGGCATAGCGGAAGCCATATTGCTTGTCTGATAGTAGATCATGGGATGTAAGTTGGTTAACCACTTCGGTATTGATTAGGGCTTCGAAGACTTTGCCGAAGAGAGGTAGGAGGCTGATAGGACAGGAAATATCGAAGAGGACTTCCAGCAGTCAGGAAAACAAGATTCCTTGAGGCATTAGTTATATAGTTTAGTGAGGGCGGGCGCCAATTCAGGCGTGCATTTCTTCAAGACAATGGCTGGTATCCCATCCCCACCACTAGCCTTGTTGCGGTTTAAATTGGAGATAATGCCCAATACCAAAGGGTTATGTGTAACCCACTCAATAGGGCCTCAGTTCTAAGAGGGAAGTCGGGTATGGGTACACCGGAAGAATCAAGCGTTGAGTTGAATGAAAATCTCCGAGCAAAGCATTCAGCCTTGTCGGCAGATGAGGTCAGGACTTCGAACTGGTTGAACAAAGGAGGTATAGAGGGTTTGCAATTGTTCAATACGCTCTTGCAGAGACGCCAATAATCTTTGGAGCCAAATTTGCGAGATTCAGTACGCTCCTTCATCCGAGCAGCAAATAGTGACTTAGCATCGTTGAGGACACGCTTACACTCGTTCCGAGCGGAGGCAAAGAGACGTCTATTGCAGTCTGACAGGTTGCTACGAAATAGGTGAAAGAAGTGGTTCCTATGGGCAATGGCGGCTGAGCAAGCAGCGGAGAACCAAGTGGAGGAGCGCGACATGACCCTATATTTCCTTGAGGGGATGAAAGCGTCGATTCCAGCTTTAACCCAGGATGAGACCTCAGAAGCACATTCTTGGACGGGGAGCGTAAAGACAACATCCCAGGGGACATCGCGGAGGAAATCACGGAACTCGTCCCAGTCAGCTCGTTGATAATAGAACGAAGTTCTAGTGGTAGGAGGTTCTTTGCAGGGGTTGGAGTTGAAAGAGATGTTAACAGATACTACAGCATGATCTGAGTTACCAAGAGGGCAGAGTTGTGTGGCGCTACTAGACTCGGGGATGGAGGTAAAACACAGATCGAGAAGAGAGGCCTTACCTTCCCGGTTGAAGGCAAAACAAGTAGGAAAGTTAAGTATCTGCGTGAGGGATTGAAAGGAATATGTTTTTAGAAGGAATAAAATTTTAAAAGAAATAAATGTATATATGGGGAGGAAATGTGCATATGCAGGCTAACAGGAACACGCACACGAAAGGAAAACATCTTTCATCAACTCATCTATCATCACCACCACTCATAACAAACCTAATGGTTTTATTAAGACTTTGGCAGAAATTCACTTTTCCCAACAGTCCAGAATGGAGTTTAAGGCTCACTAACAAACACAGAAAACGGACAATGAAACATTAAAAGAACATAAGGAAAATTTATTCCTTTTATTTGCCTGAAGAATTTCAGAAGACCGGAAACCCGTGTAGCAGAAATATGAAGAATAAAATATAATATATATACTAAAGCAAATCCACATTATAACTAAAAACGTTTGCGATTTCTCCCTTTTTTAAAATATACACTTTTTCTCGTTGGAACAAATATAACCTTTTTTTATATATATATATATATATATATATATATAAATAAAAAAAAAGATATATATATATATATATATAATAAAAAGAAAGATATATATATATATAAAAAAAATATATATATATATATATATATATATATATATATATATATATATATATACATTCAGTTGTATGGGTATGAGTTTGTGACCCTGGGTTTGATGCTTTTGCGATCATCAGACAAACTGGTTTGTTTTTTACAAATTGAATCTATTTATGCTTGTTAGCGTTTGATTATGTTTGGTGGTGGGAGGTGCCAATTCTCCTCTGTGTCTGTTTGAGATGATTCTTTTACACATACATACACACATACATGCAGGTGTACGCATTTTAGTTCACGCAAACATACCCTTATAAACAATCCGAGATTACACGCAGGTACACATCCACGCTTTCAAGCATATATACATACGCAATTATAATTCTATTTCGGTGTCGAGACTGTATGTAGCGATATTTTTTCAACAAGGGGCAGGTTGGGGTGTTTTTGACTCTTTTCAGATCGGCCGAATGCGTAGCCAGACAACTTTACACTTCCTCACGCACACATACACACATGTATACGTGCACGTACACTCCTATTGGTCTAGTCCTTTCATCATGACTTTGATTAAGTCGGTTATGTTTGTAGACATGGTGATGATGATGCTTTGCATTTTCATCGCTGTCTGCTTGTTTATTATTGACGATTGTGACTACGTTGATAGTGCTAATAATTGGTATTATAATTGGTATGTTAATAGTTAATAGTTATTGATGTGTTAACGGTATATTTAGCCCTAATGATGATGGAATCGAAAGTGTAATGGTAAAAATGACAATGTTAATCATGATAATAGTCATATATATATATATATATATATATATATATATATATATATACAGTGTAACCCGGATATAAGAGACCCGGATATAAGAGAAACCCGGATATAAGAGAGATTTTCACTGGTCCCAAATTAGAGCCTATGTGAATGTAAACAAAATAGACCAAACTCGGATATAAGAAAAACCCGGATATAAGAGACTTCTCCGGTCCCGACAACTCTCTTATATCCGGGTTACACTATATATATATATATATATATATATATATATATATATATATATATATATATATGTGTGTGTGTGTGTGTGTGTGTGTGTATGTGTGTGTTTTGGTGCTCTCATTGAAAGATTAGATTTGGAATTGTCAGGCATTTTTGTTCTATTTGAGATGCAACATAACACAGAAAGTGAGCGATTTTAATACATATAATTTGGATATTTGAAGAATGATTATCATTTAAATGGTTGAGAAAGTTAATCTTATATTCCCCCGCGTCGTATTTTCGTTCCACTGAAGAAAATACATATTACCTGGGCAGCGAAACGAAATGACTAGATGATTATTAGAGGGCCTACCAGCAATTATTATCGGTGAATATAAGCAATAAAAAAAATATACTTAGAAAAAAAGAACGATTTCGTTAATAACAAAGGAAAGAGTGCTGAACTGCTATGCAATGTCGACCTTCCGATATTGCAATGAATGTTGGACAATTTCTTCCCAGATGAGGAAAAGAAAGTTGAGGCAGCAGAAACGTCTTTCTACAGAGAGATGCTGAAATTAGAGCCTGTAAGAAACGAAGGAATTTTAAGGAAAATGGGAAACAAAAATGAACACTGAATCGCAGCATCAGAAAGATACAGCTGAAATTTCTGAAACACAAAATGAGAAAAGAAAAGAGGGCTTGGAGAACTTGACACCCATAGGATATATAGAAATCAATAGTGGCCAGCTTATGTAAAGGGATGACATAAGGGGTGTTTGGATGAATGTCAAAAAGACAGATCTTAAAAGAAAAAAGAGGTTGTGGAGAACCATTATGGCCTAGGTACTGAATGGACACGGTAAGAAGAAGAAAAGAATAAAACGACGAAGAATATATATATATATATATATATATATATATATATATAAAAGTGAACATTGAAGACAAAACTCAGAGGCGACAGGCTGTTTCAAGCTGGACGCAATCGTCAGGCGGCCTGATCTCAGATATTGAGCACTTTATCCCATAAATATAGCACACCATAAAACTCTCTCTCTCTCTCTCTCTCTCTCTCTCTCTCTCTCTATCTATCTATCTATCTATCTGGGTGTGTGTGTGTTTGTGTGTCTGTGTAATGGAAATTGGGCAGCCGATTTCGAATTATATTATCGTTTGTTACATTCCTTAACGCGCAAATACCCTTCGGAAAGTTATGAATTCATCTTTCTCCCTCCTAGCTATGGGTTGAACAGACTGGGTTGCCAACCAGTCTACCGCAGAAAGAATTGGCGACCTAGTGCGGGAAAATCTTCAAATGCTCTCTTTCAACATGCCTTGAGCCAGCATGGAAGTACAGTCTCATTAAATTAAATGAGAATAATCTCTCATATTCATGCACACTCTGGAATAATCTTGTGTTATATATATATATATATATATATATATATATATATATATATATATATATATAGTTATATATATATATATATATATATATATATATATATATTATATATATATAGTTTATATATATATATGTATTATTATATATATATAGTTATATATGTATATTATTATATATATATATAGTTATATATATATAGTTATATATATATAGTTATATATATATATGTAGTTAAATATATATAGTTTATATATATATAGTTATATATACATATATAGTTATATATATACAGTTATATATATATAGTTA
Organism: Acanthosepion pharaonis; assembly: GCA_903632075.3. Taxonomy (NCBI): domain Eukaryota; kingdom Metazoa; phylum Mollusca; class Cephalopoda; order Sepiida; family Sepiidae; genus Acanthosepion; species Acanthosepion pharaonis. The sequence goes on from CAHIKZ030004411.1 coordinate 354,425, forward strand.
TATATATATGTAGTTAAATATATATAGTTATATATATATAGTTATATATACATATATAGATATATATATAGTTTATATATATAGTTATATATATATAGTTATATATATAGTTATATATATATATATAGTTATATATATATAGTTATATATATAGTTATATATATATATAGTTACATATATATATTTATATAGTTACATATATATAGAGTTACATATATATATAGTTACATATATATATAAATACATATATATATACTTACATATATCTATAGTTACATATATATATATATATATATATATATATTAAAATATAGGAGATCAGCCGATTCCGCTACCTTCGTTTCAACCTTCCATTATCTTCAGGTGATTTGTGTCAATTGATTTCCTAACGATGTATTTAAAAACAGATTAATGAACATTATATTAATTAAAAATAAATAAATAAGCGCACGACGTGAGGTGTGGTAGTAGAGGAGGAAGAAGAGGAAAATTTCTAGGAGGATAAGAATAATAAGTGCCTGGAAATGTATCGGTGGGTTGTTAAATGAAATATACATGCTTTTTTTCATTCCAGTTAATATTAAATTTCATGAACTCAAAAGCAGCTTTTTAATATGTATGACATTTCGAAAAGAAGCCTTTATTTCATCAACCCGGGTAGATTGTTCTATTTCCATGCGTCAGGCCTTTTCCGGATATCTCAGTGTCAGTTATTTCCATTTTAACTCAACTGTGAAAGATTTTGTTTAGACTGCTGTAGCCATGTATTGAACTCACAACTCTTTGGGACAAGTCAATGGATTGAGCACACATGACCCAGTGGATAATAGCGTTGGTTGATTCCATTGACTTGACCCAAAGTCTGGCTACAGAAGAGGTGGACAAAAACTTGTAGAGTTGAGGTAAAAAAAGAGGCAGCTGATACTGCGAAAACCGGAAGAGGCGTGACACGTTGAACTAGAAAAATCTACCGCGGTGGACGAAATAAAGCTTCCGGTTTGAAATTATCTATCACATGAAGATGGAATGACAGTATAATAGTCGAAACGTTGTTAATATGGCAGCAAAGATAAGAATGACAATCCGAACAATGTAAATAGTGTATATGCAGCGAGGGAAACAAATATTCGTACAGATACAAAAATTTAATTTATTGTATTTCCAACTAATGAATAAGCATACTTTTCAAATAATTAACTGTATACAGATGAATAATAACTAAATATGCATAAAAAAAACAGAAAAACCTGATAGAAATAGATTTAATAGAAATAATTCTCATTTATCCATTTTAAGTGATAAAAAAAAAACTCCGTACAATACAAAAAAGAATAAATAAACTTCATTTGCTACTTTGTAGAATAGTCATTATTCACTTCTACAGCAACCAACTTTTTCTAGTTCTCAATTAATGATTTGCAATGTTTAGTTGGTATTTTCTTCCATTCTTCTTTGCATATGGTCTTCAGATCGGGGATGTCTGTTGGAGCTCCCGATTGGATTTGAATTTTCAAATAACGCCACAGATTCTCGATTGGCGTTAAATCTGAGGACATTAAGATATTAACATTATTTTCAACCAACCATTTCTCCGTAGATTCTGCAGTGTGCTTAGGATCACAATCTTGTTGGAAGATCTAATCAGGAGGAGGTTCAAGATTTTCAACCGAAATCATTACATGTTTCTCAAATATTTTGATATGCAGCGGCATTCATTCTACCATCTATTACTGATATGTTGCCAGTACCATTTGCAGAAAAAACATCCCCAAACCATGATGCTGCCACCACCAAATTTCATTGTTGGAACTGTGTTCTTTTGTTCTTCCCTCCATACATGAGTTCTAGAATTACGTCCCAACAACTCAATTTTGATTTCGCCTCTCCATAATACTTTTTATCAATACGATCTTTCCTTATCCTTATGTCAACGAACTAATTTCAGCCTGGCATCTCTGTGTCTTTTCAATAGCTCTGGAGTTATCCGAGGGGAGCATGACTTTAGATTGTTCTTATGAATTTCATTGCTTATCGTCCATTTAGTGACAGATTCCTGATGAAAGCAAATCATCCTGCAACTTTTGACGAGTAACCATTGGATTGTTTTTAATTTGATGACTTTAATTTCCTCAAATATCTTGAAGAAATGGAGCACCTGTTCTTTAGTTTTTAACAGTTTTGAGTTTTTATACCTTGCAATAAATGAACTAATGGTAATAAATGGAATATTCAGGTTGTCTGAGATTTTCCTGTAATTGTTGCCTTCTCTTTAGAGCTTAACAATCAGTTCTTTTTGCTAATTTATCAATTCTCTACCTCTTGCCATGATGAAAACCTTCTTGCCCGAATATCAACTGCAGAGTGTTCTGTTGGCATAAAAGCTGAAATCTGCATTGTACGACTATTTTTTAACCCATCAAAATGGATAAATAGGATTTATTTCTATTAAATAAAAATTGATTCCAGTTTCTAAGCATATTTAGTTATTATGAATCTGTCGACAGTTAATTATAGGAAAAGTATGTTTATTCATTAGTTCGAAATACAATAAATTAAAAATTTGCATCTATACGAATGTTCCCTCCACTCTACACTGCGTGTCAAATTATAATCGAGATAACTTTTTTCTAATATTTCAAAAACCGTCCAATCAATTCACACAAAATCTTCACGCAATATTGGCAACCCTGACGTGCGCAATCACTGAAATTTTCGTACTAATCTGCGCAAAGTAAACGAACTGGCGCCATATTTGTTATCAGCACGGTGATTTGAGCGTGCCAAATTATTAGAAAGGTTTAGTAAAATTCCTAAAATTGAGCAAACAAAACATTTATTATTGTTGCACGTGAATGTTTATGATCAAAAGAAGCTAATAAATAAGATAATCAAACAAATAATAGCAGATACAAACAAAGGCACATTTTAAACAAATTAATAGGGAATGTGTTTTCTCTGTTTTGAAATTACTTAAAGAAGTCGACGATCCATAGAATCTGGTTATTGTAGGATGTCATCTGCTGTAATGCCGCGAGATATGTCAAGAATTGCTTCCCACAACTCAGCGTTGCTCCTGAACTGTCGTCCGTTGTCCTACAGTCTTCACTTCATGATGCTCCAAAGGTTTTCGATTGGGTTCAAATCCGGAGAATTTGCTGGCCAATTCATTTTTCGAGGTCCATCGAAGCCTAACTGTTTCAAATATTCAGTAGTCTTGTGAGCAGCATGTGAGTGAGCATTATCTTGCATAAAAACAATGGCCCTTCTGAAGGCAACTCTTTGCCTTTTCATCCACGGTTCAAGATGCTTTTTCATAAATGCTATGTATGCATCAGCAGTCATTTTGACGCCATCTGGTAATCTACATGGGCCCACTAATGTTTTTCCAATAATACCACCCCAGATCATTATGCCTCCACCACCTTGTTGGCGTCACAAACGCTGAATGGCGATTCTGTCCGTTCATTACACAGGCTTTGCACCATCTATCTGGCCCATCAAGTGTTTCTCGAGTTTCGTCTGTGAACAAAACTTTAGAGAAGTCAATCTTTATATTGTCCTCGGCCCATTTCAATCGATTTTGAATGTGATTTCTCGTCAACGGAGGCTTCGATACAGGTTTGACTGTTGTTGCTATTTCCCTCAGATACCGACACCGAGTACTTTTAGACATAGTAGGATCCCCAATGCGACTGAAAAGCTCTTGAGTGGTAAGTCCAGGGTTATTCGTGGCCTCTCATTTAAGTCGTGACATGAGACGACGTGAAATAACCCTCAGCTTGCCTTTATCTGCCCTTTTGCGTACTTGTGTAGGGACGGAGGTGAACTTTTTCACTGTTTGATGACACCTCCCTATCATTTTAGAAATTTCTGGGGTAGATTTACCTTTTGAGAGTTCTGAGGTGATAATTTTCTTTTCAGCATCACTTAACCTGCTTTTACGGCCCATCTTTTCACTAAATTCTTACACTTTTCTAATAATTTGGCACACTCAAATCACCGAAATTTTAGTGATTGCGCAGGTCACTGTTGCTAACATTATGTGAATTGATTGGAGGGTTTTTGAAATATTAGAAAAAAAATTTATCTCGATGATAATTTGGCACGCAGTGTGTATCTATAAAACAGAAGATGTCTTTGTGTGTGTAAGTTTGTATCTGTCTGTCTGTGTATGCATGTTATTTATCACGTCCACATTTCTCGTCCGATTTCGATGAAATTGTAGACACATATTGCAAATATATTAAGGTATGCCAAGACTAACTTTTCAATTTCCATCCCTACCCCCGGGACTGGCAGAAAAATCGATTAAACTGAAGGTGGCTACGACTTTTTGCAAAAATCAAGGCAAAGTTACACACGATCAAAATTTTTACTGGATGAGGTGATATTCTTTGCACTTAATGCAAAACATAGCACATGTTACAAGGTTTATGTATAGTGTTTGATAGTTTTCCTGCGATACGCAAAAAAAATGCAAGAAAATGTGAAAAATCGGGTTTTACGTACTACGTAAAATAAAAACACGAATAACTTCCTCATTTTTATCCGATTTTCTACAAACAAGATGTAAAAATGGCTATCATGCAAGAAATAAGTAAGTATGGTTTTAGTTCTGCTGAGATTACATTTGACACACAAATTGTCTTGCGTTAATATTTGGTTTAGATTATTCCAGTTAATTGGAGGAAAATCTGCGACAAACTAAGTCCAGAATCGGTTTCTGCCATTTAGCCAATAGTTTATTCATAGGATTCCATCCTCACTTGGCATTCGAACAGTCTTTGATGCAAAGACAGTTTGAGAAGCGTTCAAAGGGAAACATTTCCGAAGAACTTCTTATTAACCCCAGCTTTACAGTAAATGCGCGAAGACGAATGGGGCGTTCATGCGTTTGCACTTGCAGTTGAATTAAGCTCTGACGCTTCATCCCTGTTTTTGGTTGATTATTAGATCCATGAACAATACCATACAATATGAAAATTAACTGTATATCTAAAACATTGAAACATTTTAGCCCCGAACGGCCACAGAAGAAGGTTTTATCGGTGGAATTCCTTTCATGAAAGACAAGTGGGCCGGAAAAAATCAGAAGAAAAACTGATCATTATTCGATGTTGCTGTTTCTGCAGATTGTAATGATTCTTTGAAGCTCTTCAAAATATCAAAGAACAAAGAATTGATTTTGAAGTGGAATTTCAGAATATACCTCAGGAATATATCAATAATTTTAGCTATGCTTGCGACCCCGGTTTTGAATGGTAAATACGTTTTTTATAGACTTGTCGGCTTACCTCCTAATTTTCGAAACCGTTACTAGGGGACGCTTTCCGGTATATCCCTGTCTTATTCCGCTTATATGACAACATGTAAATCTCTGGCGGAAGATCGCGTTTCCCTTTTTGGGAAATGCATAAATGTTGAAACTTGAATAAAGCATGGAATAATAATAATACAACACAAAATGTACTTAAACAGAATGTATTGACACAAGAACGTGTACACAATATTTACAGATAGTTTGGTATATTCTTGGGAAGACCGTTCCTGTAGAATGGGTTGACTTAGTCGCAGTCTGGCAGAGTCTCTGGATTGGATTTCTTCTTCCTCCTCCGTCTTCCCGGTACCAAACATATTTATATGGTCGGTACTCCACTATGTAAATTAGGTGGATCGTACCACAACAATAAAGAATACACACACACACACACACACACACACACACACACACACACACACACACACACACACACACACACACACACACACACACACACGCACATGCACATTCACTCATTTAACATATTTTGAACCAAAACATTATCACATTCATTTGTTACATACATTATTGTTTTTGTCACTTGTAAACATTCGCTTGTTAATACATTATTATTTGTTTGTACATATCGGTTCTTGTTTCTTTACATTTCTTTAAGTGCACTCATACCAAGTCTGTCATGTTTGTTGTGGGCACTTCAGGAGAGTCACGTGTTTATCTCTCAATGCGTACACCGGCCCGCAACAAACTCATTTAAGGGACTACTGGCAGCCCATGCATTGCAGAAATACAAAATTGTTTTCACAAGCACAGCTCACATTCTAGTTGAAATACAAAAAAATTTCAGCGGAAAATATGATAACACTGCAGATCTTAGATTTCTGGGACCTGTAAGGAAATGCGTATTCAGTAGAAATGAAAGGAAATAATAATAATAATAATAATAATGTTAAAAGAGTATTGAAGTAAAACACGAACTAGATGTGATATTTGAAAGATGATGATACTGACTCAACACAGAAATTGGACAGTATCACCTTTTCACTTGAAACCAAGAAAATGTCTGACATGATGAAAAATTAATCAAAAATCCACTTCAATGAAATTTCGTTCCTCTTTAATATATATATATATATATATATATATATATATATATATATCTGTATGTGTGTGTATGTTATGTGTGTGTGTGTATTAAATAAAAAATGTTTTATCAAAGGCAAACTTAGAAATTTATTGAGAAAAATCTATTTTATACACCTAAAGAAAGCATCGTTGAAAATAATATTATGCGTTCAAATTTAAATACAATAAAAATATTCAATATTATGTAAGGAAAGATACTATTCAGGATGATAAGTGATATAATTTTGACATGTTTCTAAATGAAAGTGAATTCATGATGTTATTTTTATTATAATTAAAGTTATAATTAAAAAAAACAATGAGTTATTAATGTTCTTTTAATTTGTTATTGTTCTTATGGATGTGATTTGTTTTTATGGATGTAATACAAATATTGGCCCGTAAGAAGAGATTATTTCTAAAGAATGTATTTTATGTTTTGGCTAGTTTCTATTAATACACTTTCGAGAACATTTAAAGCTGTGTTTCTTTTGTAATCTTGCGTTCACTTCTTTTCTTTGCATTTCCTATATCATATTTTTTTTAAATTGTTATATTAGTTGAATTTTTGTTATGAAAAAATAAACGTTACAATGGAACTGTGCAATCAAAAAATTAATTAAAAAAAATGAAGATATTTCTGTTTATAAACAAATAGAACATCATTCGAAAACACCTACACTTTACAAATTACCAAAAATACTTAAAGCAGGTATCTTAATTATCTGAGATCTTATGAGGGCATTGCAAATTATTATTAGTTAGTATGCGAGAGAACAATAGGAAAGGGAGTCTTGGCTCATGTACGCGAGAGCCCCGTGTGTAAACCCAATCTTTGTGTCACATTGAGTTGGCGTACAAATAAATACTACCAAGCAGACTATGTTGACAGCCCTCTCCAACGACCTATAGGAAATTTATGTTAGTCTTGTCTTAGTAGCAGGTCTGAAGAGCCCCATGACAGTGGATAATGTCAAGATAAACGTTTAGAAAATACACACATATTTCTTCCGCCATATATGGAAGGGTTTCTGAAATATATATATATATATATATATATATATATATATATAAGTTTCATTAAAGACGAATCACAAGGTATTGTGATTAAGCTTCTTATTGATTTTTCTTGTGTGTGTCTTCTTTTTTGGGACATAAAGTGTGCAAAACCTGATCAAATGTTCTTTATAACAGAGCGCTAACGGATATGTATTAGACATTATCCAATATGATTTTATTTTTCACTGGATATATAGCTTTTTATATATATATATATATATATATATATATATATATATATATATATATATCTATAGCGACGGAAAGTAATGGGAATGTTTTTATTTTCCAAACACGTTCAAAAAGAAAATACTCATAAGAAAAACAAGAATATATATATATATATATATATATATATATATATATATATATATATATATATATATCAAGTATGAATTGTCAAATGGAATGCATAGTGAAATAACAGAAGGAAACGCTGTAAAGCTACAGGTATCACTAAGCTCGAATAACTTGTAAAAAGCTGGAAAAATAAATGCTGAGTAATAAAAATGCAAGTTTACTTATGACTACGGTGAATGCAATGCAAAAACTGGCAGGGGAATAAAAAAAAATTAAATTGGGTACGGCTATAAGCGACAATGAAAGCAACGCCTTAAAACTGTAGTAGTAGGCTTTTAAGCAACGGAAAAGGTAGCCTCACTTGAGAGAGATTGAAGCTTGGCCAATAGAAGGGGAATGTAATTTGGACTCAAAACCGGCACTGAAGAACTATTTATCAAAAAAAAAAAAAACAAAAAAAAACAACAAAAAAAAACCCCAACTTCATGGAAATCGGATGAAAACCGTGAAAACGTATAAACAACATCCGTTCACACACACACAGACACACACACACACACACACACATACATATACATACACACACATTTTGAGAATTATTAATATAGATACCTAAGTTAGGAGACAGAAGAGCCGAAATATTACCAACCTTCTGCCTTTTGCCAAACTTTTCCTTCGGTAACAGACTATCATTCATCATTGTAGACACAGAGAGTTTCTTTCGACATTGCATAGTTTCCTATCCCAGTTCACCATGGATTATTCAACACCTTAATAATATTCTACATTAAAAACTTATAAGAAAGAAAGAAAAGCAAAAAGGCAAAAAACCAAAAAAAAACAAAACCAAAAAAACAAAACAAAACAAACAAAAAACCCCCAAAAAACAAAGGTGACTTTGTTTTTCTTTTAGAACGATTGATAGGTTTACATAGAGGATAAACGTGTGTAAAACAGACTTAGCAATTGCCGAAATCAAAGAAACAAACTTTTTAGTGCATTCTTTTCCTGATTAGTAAAAAGTGGTCGTTGTGAATATGGGAGGCAGTCGCGTAGTGATTTCGGAGTAAAAAAGAACCCCGAACGAATGTATGTGATAATCAAACCTCGTAACGTTTTATTTTATATTAAAAGCGCTTCTCTCTTGTTTGGTCTTTTCAAGAATTGTTCGTTATCTTTTCACGAGTCATTTAAGATCTCATCCATCTTCTTTCATCTTCAGCCGAGCAAGAAACTAGCGCAGAAAAAAAAAATTCGATGTTAACATATCAGAAAGTATTTAATATACTTTCAACTTACCAATGTTGAAACTGTTAAGACGAAATCTTTGTGAAGAGCCAATGGCCATTTGGATAACTTGATAATCTTCTTTCCAAAGAATACCTGTTTAATGTTTCAAAATAATTGGTAGATTTTTCGTTTTTGTTTTGTCTGTACTTCACAATGACCGACGCTCGGAAATTTGTTTCTGAAGATGGTCTGTTCTGCTGATGGAAAAAAAAACAAAGACAATAAATTAATAATAAAAAAAAAAGTTCTCGAAACATTTATAAATTGAGATAAATTAATCTGCAGCACATTTTTTTTTTCACTAAACAGAACAGGGTGGTTGCTCTTAAGGAAATTGATTTTTAATAGGAAAAAATAAACATTTGTGGAACATTATTTGAGCTGTGGTTGGATCAAAAGTTAACATTGCAGAAAACGGTACTGGTGAGCCAAGATCAAATTCCATATGACACAATGATCTCTTTGCACTATTATCCTCGGAAAAGGCATGGTTATTTCCACCGAATGAGTTAAACCGTAAGGCAAAAATGGATGCAGTGATGTGCAGATGTTTTGGCGATTTTTGATGATGCTCGGGATCAATTACTTGATTGTATGACTCCAGGACTAAAACGAGGGGAATGTAGTACTGAGAAATGTTGGAAAGTAAGACATTTTAAATATGTAAAAACAGATGAAAGCTGAAGATAAATATAATTCAAGATAAATAGAAACTAAAATTTTATTTCACTCTTTGATTGGATGCCTTCCCAATATGGATGCCTGGAATCGTCGCACCCAGAGCCCCCACCAGGCTTCCTGCCTGGCGATGCCTAATAAGCGTTGCGGCCAGAAATAATGTATTTATTCAAAAATATTATATTACTATAGGTTAAGCATCCCAAATACAAATATACTCAAACGATGTGATATCTTAAAATTTAAAGAAAAAAGATGGCACTTATTTGAAATTCATAATTTGTAATGTGTAACCTATAGTAATATACGTAAAGAGAAATCTCGATTACGAATTGTTTCGTTTGGTTTGGTTTGTTTTACGGCATATCAACGTCAATGGGTTATTTAATGCCAACAAGATTTTTATTGCTGGTAATATTTTTTGTTTTTTCGAAAATGTATTACAGCTAATAATTTTTTTTAACAAAATATTTCTGGTATTAAAACTTATTTTTACACTTTCATAGTGTTTTGACTCCAGTTTTAGGGTTAACTATTTGCCCATAGCTGGGACCCTAACAAGTGGGTCTGTGAACACCAGTAATTAAGAGGTGGTTCGATGCTTCTCAAAACCTCCCAAGCAGAGGCCTTGTTGCCAGATGTAGTTTATCGTCATACCCAGGACGGCTAGATTACGAAATACACTTATTTTACATTTTAACAAATCACATGGTATGAAGATATTTTGTCTTTATTTCTGGGATGAGGAGTGATAGTATTTACATTATTCACACAAAGTTTATTGTCCTCATCTTTGTTGTTATCATCACGACGTTTCGGTTATTGCATCCCCACCCCGGCCTTCATCAGGAGCTTGCCAATCCGGTTAATGTTCAGGGAATTTCGTACTGAATTATTTATTTAATCCACGTTGGTAGATCGTTCGCATTTCGCCTTCAATGTTTCACGGGTTAAAGCGTTGGTTTTTTAATTTTGCGAAATGATAATTGCTAGTTCAATCCATGGCTGTATGTGGAATCAGGGTAAACCCAGCGAACGATAATTCAGACGTTTTTGTCTTTTTTGCAAGTGCCTTACCCTCTCGGGACGTGAGCGATCATGCCTCTTCTCAATTTTTTAATCTTTGTAGCGTTTAGTAAATTTTCTCTTTTCTTTTTTCACAGTCGCTCCTAATCCCTGTTCTGCCAACACATTTTACCTCTCTCCATTTTGTGTTCAATATGTCGTGTCTGTCAAAATTTCCAAGCCGTCTTTTCTCAAAATAAAATGAGGTATCCTGAGACATTGACGTAAAAATCAAACTGGAGCTCCTATTAACTTTTCTGCTCTCTATACATATTGGAGTACTTCGGGGCTACAGGTTCGGGAGAATGACAACACTGAACCCAAAACCGCGGTGATGACAATGTGAACCCCCCTCCATGAAGTTGTAACGTTGAATCTGGACAAACGAAAAGGACAAACGTCATGTTCTTGTCTAAACTGAGAAAAAGTTCAACGGAGATTCTAGACTAAAATGTATTGGCGAGGAGCAGATAATGTCCCGTTTACTCTGGAATATTTTCCACACTTGTCATATCTAGAATGATGTGACTTCAGCCACAAACTGAAAAATGAATATGTTTCGAATGTAGGAAGGAGATAAAAAAACGTATATCCGATTCCAGACGGCCATCAAGAAATAGGATTTTGATTATATGATTTCTGGCTCTTCCACAAACTGAAAAATGAATATTTATTGCACGTCTGATGGACATCAAGTGGTGCGTGACCAACGTCCTGAAAGCGATAACGTAGGAGGATTTTTTAAGAGGTGTCGGAGAAGAATGTGAAGGTATATTGATTTCAGCGTAGATTATTATCAAAGTGAGAATAAATAGCGTCATATCATTTCAACAAATTTTTATTGAATTAGTCTCGTTATTTTTTTTACCTTATAACATAAAAACAATTCCAAATAAAGACACCCATATGAATATTAATATCTATATTGTTGCCAAAGGGTTTGAACGTTCACTTTCCAACCATAAGCCTCGGGTTCGAATTTCACCATAGCCAATATGCCAGGATGGTGTCTTCTTGATAGTATCATCCTGGAGAGGCAATTCTAGTATGCGGTACTTTTTGAAAGTTTCTGAAAACCATTCCACGTATTGACCAAAGCCTTGTGAGCGAAAGTTTTAGACTATAATGCTCTTTGAGGGTTGTACGAGCACGAAGGCCCAAGTCAGCGTGTCTGAGGGTTTTGTGCAAACTGGACTGGTTCAAACTGTTGATCATGAGAGATAATGCGCTCTTTCTCAGAAAATGTAACGAAGGTCCGCTCAGTCAAGTTGCAGTATAAAACAAAGTTAGTTGTTGTACAAATACAAATGTTGCAGACCAGGCTACTGTAAGAGAAATTCGCTAAAGCAGACGGGCGTACACAGATGACAGCATCCTGCCTTTATAATATACTGGTGTTTCAGTATATATTTTTTCTATTTATAATTTCATTTTCATATGCACCCCCGCCCGATATATATATTTCACAAACTCGCTTTCCCGGCGCTTTACACTACATTTGAATGATAACTCTAACATTTTTAGGCATTTAAAACAACATGCCTCGCCGCATACACAATTCCGGAAAATCTTTGTTGAAAACACAATTATACTTAAACATGAAAACAATAAACAAAAACTAAAAATTCTTGAAGCTATATACATAAAACAGTTGAAACCTAACCTGAATAAACTATGAAATCTCCACAAATATTCTTAAATGCCTATAATTGATAACAGAAGGCACGGGTTTATACCAATAGCTTCCCATACTTAATACTTCTCGTTTTCACACTAGCATGGTCATGTATGCCGTCATGAGCTGCGGTGCGATTTTCGTTTCCAGCGTCTTATATGCACAAGTTTGCTTGGAAATCTTCCATGTAAACAAAAACAGATTATCATTATTGTTTTGTCCGTGTATTGTTTAATATATTGTAATTGTTATCTTTGAAAATGGCTTATGTAAGCCGAAAGGTTAGATAGGATTAAAAATATGTATCAATATTATGATTTTCTTTCTTCTTTTAATGATAATGCTATTAAGCTTATCAGACGATATGAAAAGAATTTACATAAAATAGACAAAACTTGTCTCTATTATTTAATGAAAACATGCATATATATATATATATATATATATATATATATATATATATATATATATATATATATATATAGTAAGACTTTCAAACTAGTCTTTCGAAAAAGAAGAATACATATTTTACATATGTTAAATTTATTCATTATTTTTTCTAAAATAGGAATCACATTTCGCATCTGAAACTCCTGTAAGATTCATGCTTTCAACTCACAGCATCATCTTCAGGGAAGACCCCATAGACAAACAAGCATCTTGATACATGCATGAATTTTACAAACGAACGCAGCTTGACAAGACAAATGGACGTGAAGTCTGCTTAACCAATGAAAAACAAAGACAAAATGCAAAGCACTAATAATGTTTTCACTTTCCTTCTTTTTCTTCATATTTCATTCTCTGATGAAGTTTTAATTAAAAGCAAAAGATGTTAAATTTATAACATTTCGTATTTGTGCCTTATCATATATATATATATATATATATATATATATATATATATATATATATATAGATAGATATAGATATATATATGAAGTAAAAAATATGAGTTTTTATTTACTAATCCCACATATTAACATTTTTGAATTGCCTCCCCAGGGTGATAATGATTTTTTAACTTTCATCACATTAAAGCTTATTTTTAATGGATACCAATATCTGAGTAGACGACCCGTTTATTCTAAACAGCATTTTATTTCTCCTTTAAAGGCGAACTCAGTTTCGAATCTTTCCGGTGGGCGCACTTTTCTTTAATAATAATTTATCGAATATTCACACCAGTATACTGTTTGTACACCATTTCAAATACGGCTATTGTTGTTCTGTCATTGGATGCGATTAGCTTCTTTTAGTTTTACAATGTTTGTCCAAAAGCAATTATTGTAACAGTGTCCTTCTAAAATTGCAAAAACTGACGCATTTTATTTACTGATCTGCGCATTGTATACAGAAGAAAATTATTAAGAATTTCGTTGTATAACGCTGTTATATTATTTTATTGATTAGATTTTTTACAGTTTATCAGGTTTTCCAGGTTATTTAAACCAAGAAAATATTTTAAAATTTTAAGATTTTTTTTAGGTGATTTTAATGACTAATCATACAAGTCCTACAAATTGACCCATAGCTTCGAGGAGTGGGGTATTCATACCCTTCCCAAAGGTATTTACGCTTAATATATATTAAGATATAGTATGCACAACTAGAATTAGAACACAGCTTTAATTCATTATCCATTATACCACCCACACATCGAAGAAACCGTTATTCCTAAACTGACACCCATCTAAGTACCCTCTCAGAATCGACGTTGATTAAATTCCGTGATCGTACGAGGACCGGTGTTGCAATATGATATGGCCTCAAGTACTTATTTATTTTAAGCAAGATAAATTAAATTTGTGTAGTGTTTCAACAACAACAACAAAAACTCTACAAATAACTGAAAATACAAAAACTGATTCGCAAATAACATGTTGGAGATTTCTCGTTGAACGAAGCTCCACAGTAGAGTTCAGAATGACAGTAACTAAACGAAAACACTACGTTGAAGACTTATTTTTGTAGCTTTCTTGAGATTCTTATTGTTTGAGACATCTTTGCACAGCTAACCAAAGCTTTATTCTTTCTAAATCTGCTACCCATCTTATCTAACTTGGCACCAGAAGATCCTACACGTCTCTGGTTCTACTGAACTAATAATGAAGTCAGTGTGATAATGTAAATATCCTGGAAGTGTTCTAACAGAGGACGGAAAATGCGGCACTGAAATCCGAAGATGCATTGGAATGGATAAAGATGCATTCCAAAAGCTAATCAGAATATTAAGAGATATAAAAATTCGTTATGAACAAAGAAAAGCCTACTGAACTGTTAGGTGATATCTGTCTTACTGCATGACAGTGAATGCTGGACACTTTCCCCAAAAATGAAAAAAAAATGACTTGAAGCAAAGGAAATGTGGTTCTATAGAAGGATACTGAGGATACCACTGAACGAACATGTGAGCAACGACAAGGTTTTGGGAGAGAATGGAAACAAAGAGGAAACTCATATTTAACATCAGGAATAGGCAGTTGAAATTTCTGGGGCACGTAATGAGAAAGGAAGGCTTCGAAAATTTGATACTCACAGGAATGATAGAGAGAAAGAGGAACAGTATTGATGGGCTTGATGGTGGTCCAGGGTTTGTGAGAAATTTACAAAAAGACAAAACTTATTAAGAGATACAAGGAACAGGAAGCTGTGGAGGGCCATGATCACCTACATCCTAAAGGGACATAGTACAGAAATGAAGATACGTACCATACATTTTTTTGTGGAGAATACAGTGATTAAAAGTTGAAGTTTCTGTGGCACATGGGGATGGAGGTTTTGGAAAAAAAACTGTTTCCCCTCACAGGACAGATTGAAGGTAAGAGGGACAGATGAAAACAACACAAAACATGGTTGACGAGTTTGAGAAAATGAATGGTGGAACAGGGATTATAAATAAAGAAAAGAGATCATTTATTTAGAGCTGCAAAGGACAGGAAATTGTGGGGAGCCATGATCGCCTACGACTTGAGGGGACACGGTACATAAAAAAAGATGGCGATTGTAATCAAGTATTACTCCGGCTGTGTTGCAATCAGGTGCATAGATTTTTTTCAAAATCTTCTACGGACTTTGCAATGAATGATGGTTTTGGCATTACTTCTCAGGTTGCAGACTATTCTTTACGCCTGCCAGGAAGTTGTTTAAAACAGCAGAAAAGTTCAGGCTCAAAATACTCTATCTCTTTTCATTCGTAAATATTAGGATTCCATAATGTTAAGGCGTACCTCGTTTTTTTCTTCAAGGGGGCTTCTTAGCGAACCAAGTGTTGAATACAACGAACTACACTATCATTTATTCGAAAAAATAAAAAAAAGAGATCATAATAATATCTCCATAACAACCTATCACCTAAATACGAAGCTAAGACGAAAATATCGCCATAGCATATATTTAAGTTTTTCAGCCTACCTTCTGCTAATGCGTGCTTATAGTTGGTACTATTGTGATCAAGCCAGTTTTGTGGCAGCTGTTACAGTATCTAAATAACCGCTCCGCTAGAAGTGTGCACCAAAGAGGAACAAAGAGTAGTGATCTGATTTTTCTGTCCAGGGACTGAAATTTATCGAAGGCTTTTAAAACAATGCGGCAACAGTGGCCTATCGCGTAGAAGTGTGTCTGTTAACAGTCCACAAAAAGAGTACTTTAGGCAATCCCAAAATCATCATTCATTGTAAAGTCCACATATTTTGAATAAACCTGTAATATATATAAAGATATTTTTATGTTAATACATTCTTTTTATAGATACAAATATTTAAGAAAATGCTCTGTTTATAATAAACAGTATTAAACAATATTTACCGGCCTGACTGTCCGAGAAATTTTCACAGAAAATAGTCGTCCTCCGACAGGAATCGAACCTGTATAGTATACAGAACTGGCATTTAGCTTGACGTGTGTTTAACCGATTTGGCCACAGAGGAGCGTTGGGTTAGCAAGGTCGAATTTACTGCTTTTTAAACTTCAATCTTCTATGAATCTCTCACGTACATTCATATCTGCTCATGGCGTAACAAATGTAAACAAATTACGTCACACATTATAAAATGGACAAAGTCCGACAATTAATTTAAGACATTTTTATGTTTATAAATTCTTTTTATAGATACAAATATTTAAGTAAATGCCTTGTTTATAATAAACAGTATTAAACAACATTTACTGGCCTGAATTTCTCGGACATTCAGGCCGGTAAATGTTGTTTAATACTGTTTATTATAAACAGAATTTACTTAAATATTTGTATCTATAAAAAAGAATGTATAAACATAAATATCTTAAAATAATTGTCGGAGTTTGTCTATTTATATATATATATATATATATATATATATATATATATATATATATATATATATTGTTCAAAACATATATATGTATTATTCATTTTAGGATATTAAAACATGTTAAAAATCGCTACTTAATAGCAATTATGTTTCGACACTATTCCAAAAGCAGAATACCTTAAAAAAGCCTATTATTTAAAGTATTTTGCTTTTGAAATTCAATTAGTCCACGGGAATACGAAAATGCGTCGGCTCAAATAGTTTTGTTCTTGTTTTTTTTTTTTATATATATATATATATATATATATATATATATATATATATATATATATGAGTGAAAATAGTATATTATATAGGAAATATTAAGAAAATAATATTAACAGTGGGATATATTAATTAATTCAGCTTGATTTTGGAGATATCACATGGATTTGGTATTACATGATTGACCTTTATAGATATCCCTTTTAGATCTTTTAAGATAGATTCTTTTGATATCGCATGACAGAATTTTGCTGATATCAAATGTTCTCATATAGCATGATCGATTATAAGGCATCAAATATTTTTGATATAATATGATTTATTTTTGCAGTTATCACACTTTCAAAATCATATAATTGTTCTTTGCAGAAATCACAATTCCTTCGATCTCGGATTATTAAATTTTGTTGATATCACATGCTTTTGACAACACATAAGTGAATTTCGTAGATATCACATGCATTGCAGGACAATGACATATGTATTACTCGGCGAAATGTCTGGTTTGCATTTATTGCTATTTATTTTCATTATGTAAAGAACATTTATGTTTTTCATGTGCCTGCTAGCACTGTGGCGTCGCTTCTATACGTTTCGATGCAATCATTTTTCAATAAAAAAAAGTTTACCTGTCCAAAATGCTCGTAATTGAGCGAAACGCGTCACAGAGTTTTAACGTTTTTCGTTCTGTCGTTAATCTAATCTAATATATATCGTGTAATGTTATGATTTTAGATCTTTTTAAAAACGTGACAGGCATACGCGTAACAAAAGATTTCACAGGAAAAAATCGAGCACGCGATATAATCCGTGCGAGTTTCGATTTTAAGCGTCTGAAGATCGGTTCTTTGGAAGCACAGACGGATTAGATTGCGTGATCGATTTTACTTTTATTTACGCGAATGCTTGCCACATTCTTAATAAGAAGTAAAAGAAAACACACCATTACACAACATGCACAGACACGCTCACATGACATTAACAAATAATTAGATTTAGAAAACAAAAAACAAAAAAAAATTATTATAAGTCATGTAACAAGTATTATGGGACAGAACTTATATATTATCATGTACTTCCTCTGTCCCAAAATAGATGTTACATTAAACATAGGAAATGTGTATTCAAATGTAAAAAGTATTATGGGACAGAACTTATATATTATCATGTACTTCCTCTGTCCCAAAATAGATGTTACATTAAACATAGGAAATGTGTATTCAAATGTAACAAGTATTATGGGACAGAACTTATATATTATCATGTACTTCCTCTGTCCCAAAATAGATGTTACATTAAACATCGGAAATGTGTATTCAAATGTAACAAGTATTATGGGACAGAACTTATATAGTATCATGTACTACCTCTGTCCCAAAATAGATGTTACATTAAACATAGTGTTGCACCGGCCTCTAATACAAGGGAATTACACCGGTTCTCACTCTAGTGCCAGTAATACCTACCCGGGGTAAGCAGTGACAGTATTACAACTGCCTAGCTGAGTAGTACCCGTTTCCTACCTTTGTATCTGTGATGTTAAATACACTTGTTCTTTAAACCAACTTCGACTTGATTTTCTTATTTTTACTATTGTGCCACGACACAACAGATTGGCGACGTCGGAATCGAAACGATATCACTGCAGACAATCACCTAAAGTAATTGAAATACAAGGATTCGCAAGATTTTTACGGCAAAACACCTTCGTCATTTCAAACAGATATGTGGATACGCAAAGATTAATAGCAAATTAATTACTACAATAGTAATTTGCCGACGTAAAAAAAAAAAAAAATTAGAAACAACAAAAAATTTGCTACCAAAAGTCTACAGCGTGAGAACGCGAATAATATTGTCAATTATAGTTGAAAATACTGACACCAAGGGTTTCGAAAAAAAAAAGAGGTTCACTGTTTTTTTGTTTCTTTACAAGAAACCAGAGTTTTTTTTGCCACGGTAAAAATTTTTTTTCTCCTCTTTAAAGTTAAATGATTTGTCGAGTGAAAAATATATATTTGCGTAAGTCATTTGGGCTTAACAAAGACTGTTAAAATTTCGAGTCATATTTGTGCAAAACCACAAAGAGGTTGGAAAAAAATTTTGGGACTTTCCCATTAGTCGACACTCCTTAAAGCGACGGATTTTTTTTTGTTTTTACGAGAAATACATATTTCTTGTTTGTGTATTACTTGAGCAAACTAATTTTAGTAAGCAAGCCTTGGGAAAACTGATTTGTACCAGTGTAAACTGTATGGTGCGTAAATTGAATTCGTACCATGGACGCAGAATTAAGAGAGTCTCTTCTTCAATTGTTCAAATTTCAAACGGAATAAAGTCTCGCGTTGCAAAAGCAACAACTTCAACGACAACTTGAAAGTGAGGAGAAATTTAAAAAAAGAGTTGTTGGAACAACAGAAACGCGTCGAACAAATCTTTATGAAAACACAGGAGGAACAGAGGAAACTTCTGGAGGTAACACAGTTAACGAATGCAAGCGAGAATCATAACGCATTCTCCCAGACGGCTGTGTGGAACGCTATTGAAAGTTTCAATTATAATCCAGAAGACGATGTCACGTTTGCTCATTTCTATAGAAGATATGAGGATATTTTTGTATCGGATTGCGGTACATGGACAGACGCTAAAAAAGTTAGGTTTCTGCTAAGAAAATTGGGAACTGCCGAGCATACAAAGTTCGTGAATTTTATCCTTCCAAAAAAGACCAGTGAGTTGAACTTTCAAGAGACAGTTACTCTACTAACAGAACTGTTTTCTACAAAAACTTCTCTATTTCACGGGAGATATAAGTGTATGAATGTCACTAGAAGAGAGGAAGATGATTACACTACTTATGCAAGTATTGTAAACAAGCATTGCGACGACTTTAAACTGGAGGAATTATCATCAGATAATTTTAAATGTTTAATATTTGTGCAAGGGCTGGTTTTAGGTAAAGACGCTGAGATCAGGCGTCGTGTTTTAAATAAATGAGCCGAATTTAAAACTACAAAGCTTAGCGGAAGACTGTGAACGGTTTGTTGCGTTGAAACAGGACAGTCGTGACATAGAAGAAAGCGGAGTGTCGTACATTAAAAAGGTCCATCAGAAGAAAAATTTAACTTCAAAAAATAACCAGAGGAAAAAAACCTGGACCGTGTTGGAGGTGTGGAGATAAACATTGGTACAATGAGTGTCCCTACAAATTCAAACAATGTGACAACTGCTACCAGAAGGGGCATAAGGCATCACATTGTAGGAAAAAAATCTGGTAGAAAGAAGACATCCATTAAACTAACGAAAATTGAACCTGAGGAACGAAATATCCGGAAATTTTTACAGGTCAAAATGTTTAAAAAGAAAGTAAGACTACAGCTTGATAGTGGGTCTGATATTTCCATCATTAATATACAGACATGGAAGAAGCTTGGGAGACCCACTATGATTAAATCACATAAAGCGGCGAGAAGCGTCAGTGTTGAAAAAATCACCTTCGAAGGAGAATTATTGACGAATATTTCTTTTCAGAATAAGACCGAAAAAGCAAAATTTTTTGTCATGCGAATATCAAATAACCTCTTTGGAACTGATCTGTTCGAAAAATTTAGACTATGGGATCTGCCTTTAAGCTCTTTTTGTCAAAAAAGTTGAGGATTCGAATGTGGAGGCAGAAAAACTTAAGAGGGAGTTAAAAGAGAATTTTCCAGACGTATTTACAGGCGATCTTGGAAGGTGTACAAAAGCGGTAGCAAAATTTGAAGTCAAAGAAAATGAACAGCCAGTGTTCAAAAAGAAAAGAAAGGTTCCATACGCCGCTATAGAACAAATAGACGGTGAATTAGAAAGACTCGAAAACATGGGTGTCCTCGAAAAATTGATCACTGTGAGTGGGCTACGCCAACAGTCTACATCAAAAAGAAGAGCAAGGAGATTAGGTTTGTGCCGATTTCTCAACAGGTTTAAACAATGCATTAAAGGATCACCATTATCCCCTTCCGACCCCTGAAGAAATATTCGCGAAACTGAGTGGAGGGAAATATTTTTCTAAAATCGACCTCAGTGACGCGTATTTACAAATCCCAGTCGATCAGGAGTGTTCAAAGCTGCTATGCATCAATACCCATAAGGGATTATACAGGTTTAACAGACTTCCTTTTGGGGTCAAGGTCGCCCCTGCGATTTTTCAGCAAACAATGGACATGATGTTAAGTGGGCTGGACTTCGCAGTAGGGTACCTGGACGATGTGTTAATGAACAGCGCTAGCAAAAGAACAACACAAAGCTCATGTAAACCAAGTATTCCAAAGGATCCAGGATTATGGATTTAAACTGAAACAGGAAAAAATGTACCTTTTTCATGGAAAAATAAAATACTTGGGGCAAATTATCGATGAACATGGAAGAAGGTCGGATCCAGATAGATCGAGTGCAATAAGGGACATGCCTGCTCCAGAAAATATTGCGTCTCTACAAAGTTTCTTAGGGTTGGCGAATTATTACAATGTATTCGTGCCAAATATGCATAAACTAAGATCACCCTTAAATGAATTGTTAAGGAAGGACCAAAAATGGGTCTGGACGCAAGAGTGCGAAGAAGCATTTCAGGAAATTAAAGATATATTAACGTCTGACTTGTTTCTGGCACATTATAATCCCAAGCGTGATATTATAGTTGCAAGCGATGCCAGTGCATATGGCATAGGAGCATGCATACTACACAAAATGGATGATGGAAAAATAAAACCCATAGCCCATGCATCCCGTTCACATTTACCAGCCGAAAAGAACTACTCGCAAATTGAGAAAGAGGCGCTAAGCATTATATTCGCAGTAAAGAAATTTCATCGTTTCTTGCACGGTAGACAATTTCTGTTACAAACAGATCACAAACCTTTACTCACGATTTTTGGATCGAAAAAGGGACTGCCACAGCATACGGCGAATAGACTCCAAAGATGGGGTACCATTCTTCTGAATTATAATTTTCAAATGGAGATGTACCATCTAAAACTTGGTCATGCAGATGGCTTATCAAGGTTAATACCTAAGCACACAGAACTATTGGAGGATATGGTAATAGCAGCCATTCAAGGCGGAAGTTGAAGTAAAGAATACTTTATGTGACACGATAAGAGAAATTCCAGTAACGCTTGATGAGATTAAGAGTAAGGCAGAGGTGGACGAATTTATTATAAGCACGAAAGAAAAAATCAACAGTAACTAACTGGATGAGGAAATTTATTCAATTTGTGATAACGTCCTGGTATATAGCGACAGGGTCGTAATTCCTACGACATTACAGAAAATAATGCTCAAGGAATTCCATGTAGGACATCCAGGCATATCAGAATGAAAAGCCTTATGCGCTCTTTTCGTTTTCTGGCCAAACATGGATAAGGATATAGAAGAAAAAGTCAGGGAGTGTAGAGGATGCGCATTAGCTATGAAAGCTCCTCCGACTCAATTCGGATCGTGGGCAAAACCGGACCGAACTTGGTCGAGAATTCACTTGGATTTTGCTGGACCGTTAGATGGTTTCTACTATCTTATTGTTATAGACAGTCTATCTAAGTGGCCGGAAGTACTGAAATGCAAGAACCCCACATCCGAGGCAACTATTAACTTCCTGTATGAACTATTCGTTAGGTTTGGAGTTGTAGACTGCATTGTCACAGACAATGGAACGCAATTCACGTCTACCGAATTTAAACATCACTGCGAGGATTATCTAATCGAGCATATAACCATTCCACCATACCATCCAAGAAGCAATGGGCAAGCGGAGAGATTAGTGGATACGTTCAAGAGAGCCCTGAGAAAGGCTAGTGGATCACCGACGGATAAGACAATCCAACAGTTCTTACACGTTTACAGGGTCACTCCGAATGCAAACATCGAAACGTCGAAGACACCTGCTGAGGTCATATTCGGACGCAAGTCTAGATCAATTTTCCACAAGTTGTTACCAAACCAGGATAGGCCAAACCTCAAAAAACCAATAACAAAAAAACGGTATAAAGTTGGTGAAAGAGTTTTCTACAAGATGCATAGAAATAATAGGACCTTTTGGGAGTCCGGCACTATTGAGAAACAAGTAGGCAACATGTTCTATATGATTAAGGGACCAGATTTCGTGCACAAACGCCACACTAACCAAATCCGGAAAAGATACTCGAACAGTGAGGTGACCAGATCGCCCGAGGAGGACATCATGGACACAGTGTTTGATACTTTTCAGGTGCCCATACCAGAGACAGCTCCTGAGAATAGGAGGTCAGAAAGAAAACGGAAATCAACGGAGTTGATTAGGGTGAACCCAAAACAAAAACGTTATTAATTTCCGGACGGGATATTTTCAAAGGGTTGGGGGGATTGTTGCACCGGCCTCTAACACAAGGAAATTACACCGGTTCTCACTATATATAGTGCCAGTAATACCTACCCGGGGTAAGCAGCGACAGTGCTACAACTGCCTAGCTGAGTAGTACCCGTTTCCTACCTTTGTATCTGTGTTAAATACACTTGTTCTTTAAACCAACTTCGACTTGATTTTCTTATTTTTACTATTGTGCCACGACACAGCACATAGGAAATGTGTATTCAAATGTAACAAGTATTATGGGACAGAACTTATATATTATCATGTACTTCCTCTGTCCCAAAATAAATGTTACATTAAACATAGGAAATGTGCATACAAATGTAAGAAGTATTATGGGACAGACCTTATATATTATCATGTACTTCCTCTGTCCCAAAATAGATGTTACATTAAACATAGGAACTGTGTATTCAAATGTAACAAGTATTATGGGACAGAACCTATATATTATGTACTTGCTCTGTCCCAAAATAGATGTTATATTAAACATAGGAAATGTGTATTCAAATGTAAGAAGTATTATGGGACAGAACTTATATATTATCATGTACTTCCTCTGTCCCAAAATAGGTGTTACATTAAACATAGGAAATGTGTATTCAAATGTAACAGCTATCATCGGACAGATCTTACAGCTGTTATCATGTCGTGGTACTAATATATTTACAAAAGATTTGTTTGTGATTTGGTTAACGTACTACTTCCTAAAATGACACGGGTTTATGGGACAGATCTTACAGCTGTTATCAGGTCGTGGTACTAATATATTTAAAAAGATTTGTTTGTGATTTGGTTAACGTACTAGTTCCTAAAAGGACACGCGTGTAAGCATGCGATTTAAAGATCTCCAAACAAACCGGATCGAAAATCCTCTAAGTATTCACATGCAGCGATAAGTCTTTAAATAATTGGACATATTCCACGGAATACTTAACTTAAAGTTGGTAAAATCGTAAATGATATCGTAGAAAATATGGTACATCAACCAAAATGCAAGGTAATCTTCAATGCTTTTCAGTGTAATCTTCATCTTCGTTTTGTCTATATTTCAAATGGTACTTAATAAATGGACCTCATTTTTGGATTTCTGATTTTTACACACAGTTTTAAACGTGCCTAAAGGGTTGGTCAGTAGAGTCTATTTAACGCAAATGCTTTAGGAAAGGCTGGGATAAATTTTTGCTTAATCTGGGGAAAAGACAATAAATCAGACTGCGGCACGGTTGTCATCCAGTTTAAAAAATGAAAATTGCAAATTTTAAATCGCAAGGAAAACAGCAACTACGTCAATGTGTTGTTTAATGATTTAAAACTATTGTACAATTTTTTGAACGGTTAATTAATAACTAATTAATAGAAACTTATAATTAATCCTGGATTTTTAAAAGAAAAGCCTATAATTAATATGAGATCTTTTTCTTTACATACATAGATACATACTTACATCATCACTATCATCTTCATCATCATCCCCTTGACTTTTGTAATCGTAGAGGGTATCCGAATGCAGAAGCCATATTGAATCTCCTCCACAAGGATCTATCAACGACAGCCATAAGGAATACTGGTATAGTCATTCTTGTCCATTGTTGTTTGACATTCTCCTATCATTTTTTGTGTCTTGCTTGATGGTCTTGCACAGGCTGTCGTGCCTTGTAACGTGTCCAAACCGTTTCGTATTGGCGAGAAGAGATTGCAGGTAGCCCACAAAACCTTCAACGCTATTTTCCGCACAAACTAATTGGTTTTATTTTCTCAATAAAAGGTGCCAAGGATTTTTCACGTTCATTTCTCCTCAAACGATACATACAATCACGTAAATACATGCATACAGACACATAAACGTGAAATAAAATATAGTTTCACTGTCCTACTTTATAAATATATTGTCATCATAGAAAGCGCAATACCTAAAAACAAACATCTTTTATTTCCAACCCATTCTGAAAAGGTATATACCATAAATTTATTTCAGAAAAGGCTATATGAATTTTTTGCTTTCGTGCCATTCTGAAAATAAGATGAGGAACTACCTTAAATTTAATACAGAAAAGTTGGGAGAATATATAAATAGCTTTCGACATAAACTAGGAATTATAAAGAAAAGATACAGAATAAATATTAAAGGCCTTTTTTAAAAGGAAAACATTCAGTGTGTTGATTTGCAAATAATCAAACCAATACCAAAGGGAAAAAAGGTATAAAAAAGAAAGAACCAAGAACATGTACGTTAACCGAAAATAATCGTCCAGCATATAAATATACTATGACTATATATTCCGTTCTTTCTTTCCCTGACAATCCGCTTAGGTGAAACCTTGGTAGGTGTGTCTGTCTCCCTAGGTCTGACTATATATATATATATATATATATATATATATATATATATATATATTGATGCATGTTTCATTAAATAATATAGACAAGTGTTGTCTCTTTATTTTATGTAAATTCTTTTTTTTTTTCACACTCGCGGAGTCATGGGTGACGTCATGAGCTGCGGTGCGATTTTCGCTTCCAGCGTGTTATATGCACGAGTTTGTCGTTGTTTGAAAATCTTTCATGTAAGCAGAAACACACCATCATCACTGTTTTGTCCGTGTATTGCTTAATATATTGTAATGTAATTGTCATCTTGGATAATGGCTTATGTAAGCCGAAAGATTAGATAGGATTAAAGAATATGTATCAATATTGTGATTTTCTTTCTTCGTTTAATGATAATGTTATTAAGCTTACCAGTCGATATGAAAAGAATTTACATAAAATAAATAGACAACACTTTTAATGAAACATGCATCAATGAAAAAATGCTGCCTAAATACACACACAATATATATATATATACCGGGTGTGACAACAAAATTGTCCAAATCCTGTAAAAGCAAAATTGTACATTTTTAGATTAAACTTTGAACTGATATATTTTAGAAATGATTAAAGCTAACTTCCTGAAATTCTCCATGTTTTTTTATAACTCTAATGGATTCTGCTTGAACAATAAGAATGTATAATTACTCTCTAATCTTAACACAAGAATCATGATGATATTGATCATAGCTGAGGATCGGAATCGGAAGCTCATGAAAGATTGAAATTAAGCTTATATATATATATATATATTTTTTTTTTTTTTCAGGATCATTTGATAACTTATTCAAGATGAATTTCGCCCTTTCTAAATGTTATGGTCCAAGGTTAGGACCATGGAAGAACAACATGAAACACAAGAGTAGAAATAACAAAGAATATTTTACACGAAAAATAAGACAAGAATTGGAGTTGTCAATATGGCTGTCAGAATGGTTTTGGAGTGAACTACTATCAGCTCGACTCGATTCACTACCGTCTCAATACCGTTGGTCTCTCTTGAGAGGCGTAGTATATATAGCTTTAGGAAGAGTTCATTCTGTCGGTCTAGGTAAGACATCATGACACTAAACTTCTAAGTTTCTGTTGTGGAGTGAAAAGTTGCCTCACAGCTTTCACGTACGATTTCATTTTATAGTTTTTTTTTTTTCCAGTTCTCCTTGAACTGTCATAGGTGAAACTCCTCTCTCATGTTCTAAACGTCTTATGGATTGAGTTGGATCTTTTCTAATTGATCTCTTTAGCTCTAAGTTGAAAAGACGATCCATCTTTCAGTTGTGACTTCCTAATCCACTCGCTACTGTTCCCGGTTTTATAAACTACTTTACCGTTCTCATGATGGTTCTTGAAGATGGAAGCCAGAGTATGAAGGTTGGTAACGTTAAGGCCTGTAGGATCTTTCCCCCTCACCACTGTTCATTTGTGAAGACTGGATCTGACACAAAACGATTTTAACCTGTTCTCTTTCTAGGTGAATTACTCAAAGGGTTTTTCAGTGATTCTTACGACAAAAGGGTGTCAAGATGGTGAAAACTCTTATCTGATAAAATAGAAAAGAGAAACCCAATGAGTTCATTTTATTTTTTAGATATTAAACATTTTGTGGGATGGACAATTATACTGTTACACGATTTGAATAATTTTGCTATAACACCCGGTATATATATATATATATATATATATATATATATATATATATATATATATATATATATATCCGCAATATCACATAACATATCTTTTAATGGCTTCTGCTCATGCGTGCATATAATTGGAACTATTGTGATTACGCCAGTTTTCTGACTGCTGTTAGAATGCAAAAATAGCTGCACCGCTAGCAATGTGCTCCAAGGTGGAACAAAGGGCAGTGATCTGATTCGTCTGTATAAGGGGATGAAATTTAAGGTAGGCTTTTAACACAATCCGGAGACAGGGCACTATCGCGTAGAAGTGTGTGAGTTAACAATCCACAAGCAGAGAAGTTTGGGTAATCTCAAAATTATCATTCATTGTAGAGTCCACAGAAGATTTTGAAGAAACCCGTAATACATACATACATTATATATATATATATATATATATATATATATATATATATATATATATATATATATATATATATATATATATATATATATATATATATATATATATATATTATTAAAATTAATTGATTAGTTATTTTATTTTATTTTTTATTCGTCAACATGTTTTAAATGTTCCATTATGTAATTTATAAGATCTCTCGGTTTTAACTCGCTGTGATACTTTTATTTTATTTTATTTTTTTATTCGTAAACAGTTTTAAACGTTTTATTATATTTATAAGCACTCTCGGCTTAATTCGCTGTAATTTATTTATTAATTTAAATGGCCGTATTTTTTTTTTATCTCTGTAAATAGTAATAATTAGCTGGTGAAATGAAACTTGATAGAAGTGGGTAATAACGGAAAACATAATTACCTTCTAAGTATCCGATGAAGGGGTGTCCACTGAAAAAAAAAATGAAAAAAAGAAAAAAATCACTCGTAAACGGCTTAAATAGATTTCGCACCGTTGCGATTCGCTGTTGGTCAATCTCCAATCAAATGTGTGATAACGGGGTATATTTATAGAAGTCAGTGTCTACAAGCATTTTTTAGAGGGAGTTTCAGAGTCTGATCAGCTCTGAGGGGGGCGATTTGGTGAGGTCAGTATGATGTGTGAAAGACCCGAAACTGCCCAATGATCCATCTCCAGAACATCACTGACGACGCCCTCTAGCGCTAAAAGAGCGTATATTCAAAGCCTAGTCAAAATATTAAGACCAGATACAAAAGGGTTAAAAAAATATAAAATACTGTTTAATCAAAATATATTTGGGAAACATTTACATTTAATTAGAAAATGTAGTTTACCAACAAACAAGTGAAAATTTTAAGCTTTTACTTGATTAACAAACATCGAAAAAAGGATTTTTTGGGTTGGTCAAAAAGATTAGCCCATGTGTTAAAAAACAAATTAGTGGACCAAAAATTTAGAAATAATCAGTGTGCTCATAGCTTCTGGCGTGTAGACATCTACTTAGCTCATTTCCAGCATTAAATTTTAGATTTTAAAATGGCTCAGGGTAACATTTTCTTTATGACCAAAAAAAAAAAAAAAAATCCGTTTAAAATATAATGTGAACTTTCAACCCCAAAGCCTTGCTTAATCTTTCAATGTTAATCATGTCTACACTGTGTTGTTATTGCCGGGTTTGGATTATTCTTGAAGATATTAAACGAATTTTACAAGAGTAATGATCAGGCCGTATGCCTAATGGAGTCTAGTACAATTACCTAACCCTTAAACTTTCACTGCCGACAATTTTTCCTTAACAATCTTTAATAAGAGAACAGTTAAAAGATATTGATTTTTTGTCAACGTTTAAGATAATTATTGCTGGATTAAATCAAATCATTGGATCTTTCATTGCAAGAGACTTTCGATGTTTGCTTCTGACGTTTTGGGCGCACAGTTCGATAATTTAATAGATTTTGCAACATGCAGCTTTGAGGAATTATCTTTTTCGCCTTAACAAATTCTATTGTGTAGTGGTTGAAGATGGAAAGATATTTGATTTCATTAACACCAAAACCTGCATATTCATCAATAGTAGCTGTTGCATTTAAAAAAAACTAATAAACTGCGGACTTAGGCTTCTAGGATTTACTATCTTAAATCTCGGTTATCCTTCTATGTGCCGTGTCCCTTCAACACGTAGGCGATCATGGCTCTTCACATCTTCCTATCCTTCGTAGCTCTTAGTAAAATCTATTAAGATTCAGCCAACCATCTATATGGCTTCTTCATGTAGATTATTCTCTTCTTTTCTTTGTCCCTCTTGTCTTCAATATGTCTCACGTGTGTTAAATTATCCAAACCGTCTTTCCTCATTATGTGATCTAGAAATTTTAACTGTCTCTTGATTCTATGGAGATATATTTATTGTTTCTACTTTCCTTACCCCCCCGTTAATCACATATCCAGCTCATGGTATTCTCAGTATCCTTCTGTATAACTACATTTCTGTTGACTCATGACTCTTCATCTGTGAGAAGATTGTCCAGCACTCTCTGCCATGTAGGAGGACTGATATTACTTAAGAATTCAGTACACTTTCGTTTGTTTCTAACGAAATTTTCTCGCATCTTAATACATTGCTTATCTTTTGGAAGGCATAATTCGTTATTCCAATGCATCTTCGGATTTCGGTGTCACGTTTTCCGTTCTCGGTAAAAAACACCTCCCACATATTTCCACATTTTGTACTTGCTTGCTTTTGGTTTCTTCAATTCATTGTTCGCATTTTTGGCTGTTCCTTTTGCTATAAGCCATACATTCAGCCTTCCAAAAATCGGGGTTTAGTCCTTTTTTCTCACATTTATTTATTCTCTTCTGTAGCAGTTCCTGTGTTTTTGTAATGAGAAAGAATAAAAAAAAAAAAAACGTTTTCATAGCCGAGTTAGATTTTGTTAAATATAAAAGCGCATATATGCATTTTATAAGTATAAATAGACAATTATTTACAAAATTCAAATTATTATGATGCTAACTTTCAAGTATAGAAAATCTAGTAGAAATCAAAGTCTTTACTGAGTAGTAATGATCTGAGAGATCTACAATTCCACGAACCGGAAAAACCCGATTAATGCATTTCAGATTAACGCATTTTCAATTAACGCGTTAACATTTTTTAAAATCCTCAAAAATCCATTAGCACGGAATTAAAAGCTAATTCGAAATAATTTAGTCTGCGGTAAAAAAAATAAGTGTACTCCAATTTGTTCGAAGATTTTTTTGTGAAGCAGAGACTTCTGGTGCGTGAATACGGACTTTTGAAATCATCGATAGGCGAAAAACGTCAATTTTTGTGTTTTTTTTTGTGTTTTTTTTGTGTTTTTTTTTAATCTAAAAATAAATCGACTAATTAAAGAACTTAAAAAATGTTTTCCTTCTTTAAACATTGATGAATATATTGATGTATAAAAAAAGTAATTTTCTAAGAAAACCTTGTAGCGATATACCAAGTGACTTACAAGTCACTTGACACTTCTATTCAATTTTATGAAATTTCTACAAAATACCATTTGGATACTACAGAAATATTGCCCTTTCTATAAAGAACCTTCGAAGAAAATGAAATCAGTTAAAATTTTATTTGAAAATCCAGCCGGTGATGAAAAAAAGTCCTTACTTGGAAAAGTTAAAGTGGAATATAATTAAATTATTTTTATATTTGAAATCATTTCCAGTTGTTTTTTATTTGGTAGAATTATGGGTTTTCAAAACTAATAAGAGTTGATAAATTTATTTTTTAAGATTAATAAAAAATAAACAAAATGAATAAATCTTGTATATTTTAAAAATATTGATTTTAAACATTTCAATTTTTTAAAATTTGAAATTCAGAAATCTCAGATTATTCCTGAGAAATGTTTTGAGGTTTTGAAATTTTTCTTTAGCATTGAAAAAAATGGGGGAAGAAATTTGTATAACTCCAGCTTTTCTGTCCTTGAAAATGAAGATCTTAAAATCATGTGTTTAGTCTGATAGAGACAATTGGCCAGTACCAGAGGTATTAAACTATTTTAGCCATTAAACAAACTAATATAATTATAGATTACCCGCGACAGAAATTATTGAGATGGCCAAAAATTCATTCGGTTTAAATAACAACTCAGTTCTTTTAACATTGATATAGTTATTGAATCAAATAAGTAATTGTTAGAAAGCGTTTTATATTTTATTTCCACTACGATTGCAATCATTTAGAATACTTTATTAAAATGTTTATATTCTGTTCTATATTATGACAGGTGGACAATGCAGACATTTTTAAGGAAATGGGAACAAAAAGAACCTTTATGATAACAATATGAAAATTTGAAATTTCTAGGATGCATATTGAAGGTAAGAGGTTTAAAGTAATTTTTCTATTTATTAGGTTGGTGCAAAAATAATGACGTAAGAATGTCGTTTTTTGACGTTAAAAAATACGTCAAAAAACGACATTATTACGTCATTATTTTTGCACAAACCTAATAATAAGCGAACGAATTTTTTTGTCAAATCTAATAGATGCATGCAGTCTTTTTCTATAACATTATAGATTGAAGGCCCTATAAGTCTAGAGAATTCTGATTTTTTTCTGGGTTCCAAAACTAGCCAATGACATTCGTTGGAAAACGCAAGGATCTCGGCTTTTAAATAGGACGCCAATGACATTTTATACAGGAATAAGATGTTTGCACTAGTCTTATCTGTAAGTCGTTACAGGACAACTCAGCGGCACTGATGGCATGACGGCATCGAACTACATGAACTTTCTCTGCATAAACGAAAGAGAGGCGACGTTTTGATTGTCATTAATGAAAGAACGTCGCCCAATTTTATCGATTTATTCATTCAGGCGGGAATCCGGTGGGCCTTTCATGTTTCTAGCTAAGCTGCACTTGAAATAACAAAAGCAAAAACAAAAAATAGAGAAAAAAAACGAGTTCATTCAAATACTTCATTTGATAATTTAACACTTTCCTTCCCAGATGCTTGGTTGGCAACGTTGGAAAATTGAGGATTTATTTATTATGAACGAGTTGAAATCGCTGCCTTTTGTGCTTTCTGCCCCAAAGCGATAAATTTGTTCTTCATTGGTTTGAAACGTAACGGTGAATTCCTTGTTACCATCAACCATTAATGCCTACTTTACGAATTGCTCTAAGAGTGCATGCACATAAAGTCATGCGGACAAACACACACACACACACATACACATATATATATATTAAATAAAAACAGACCACTTTAAGGTTCCATGTAATAAATTATTTCACCACAGCCCTTTGAAAAGGACTGCGGATCATCAGACTTTACTTCCAAACAAAAAATGAAAAGAAAATTTACACATTTTTGACGGGCCGTATTAAACATATGTAAATTAACGAAGTGAGTGGGGAGAAACCGTTTAAATGTGTCAATATCTGCTAACTCACTCATGTCTTCTCTCTCTCAAGTATCTATCTATCTATCGTCATCCACAGGCAGACTGTTTCGCTGTATCACAGCTCAACAGTGTGGTTAGACGTCCGGTTGCCTCTATCTTAGATCGAAACCCGACTGAATTGGCGTCAGTCGGAGATTCTACCCCTAAGCTGTTGGCGCACGGCAGGAATGGATGTGAATTTAAGCGTATTTATTTTTAGATAAACACACAGTGACTGAGAGAACTCAATTCGCTTTACAGAAGAGTCTTGCATTATTAGCCGTAATAGTCACTGTTTACAAACCCACACTTTCTCCCCAGAGAGCGGAACCAAAATAAATTTTTCAGGAGAATATATATATATATATATATATATATATATATATATATAATGATGATGTGTTTGTCCAAGGTTTCAGCTTGTGACGTACTGCTTGACTGGTTATATTTTGGCTGTGACGATACACAGGAAGCTGTTCTGTTAAACTATGTTAGACATCAAAGAAGCTAATATATATCGCTAATTATATATTAACCTTGTGTACAACAAGTATGCATATGGAGTCTATTTTATAGAATTTCATATCGCTGCTTTGAACATCGAACCCAAAATTCTGATTTTACTAGGGTTCGAAATACAACCCTTGACAATCAGAAGATAATTGCAATTGTTTCTACATTCAAACAGGCCTATAGTTACGTATTACACTAGAATTAATACTCCTTTTTTATTACTTATCTCTACCTCAATGCAGGACAAACCATCAGCATCTTCTTGAACAAATTGGTTCCATGACGGCATCGAACTACATGAACTCTTTCTACACAAATTGATGAGCGAGGGACGGCGTTTTGACTGTCATTAATGAAAGAACGTCACCTAATTTGATCGATTGATTCATTCAAGCGGGAATCCGGTGGGCTTTTCAAGTTTCTATCTAACCTGCACTTGAAATAGCAAATAAAAAAGAAGAAAAAAAAGAAAGAAGAGTTATTTCAGATTTGAGATTTTAACTCTTTCCATTCCAGATGCTTAGTTGACAACGTTGGAAAATTGAAAATCTATTTATTATGAACGAGTTGATTTTGCTGCCTTAGTTTTTTCTGTGCAAAGGCAATTTGCTCTTCGCTGGTTTGAAAATAAATTTGTCGTTACTATCAACCTTTATTTCTTATTTTACGACTTTTTAATGCTAAAATACAACCAATACAATGCACGCCGGCCATTTTAGTTATCGGGTTTTTACTAAATTGGTAATTACTAATACATATGATATTATGAAAAATATTAGTGATAAGAAAGGAAAATTACGTGGAATAATAGAGGATATATAGCTATTGAACCATGACTTAAAGTCGTTAAGATTGTAGTAGTCAGCAAAGCAAGTACGCGGGAGTCTGTTTCTCAAGGTGGTATTACTTTGTAAAAATCTGTGTACTCGGAATTTTTTTCTAAATATAAAACGCGTAAAAAAGATAATGAGGGTAATTCGATGTTATCAAAGTAACACACACGC
Source organism: Acanthosepion pharaonis (assembly GCA_903632075.3). Lineage (NCBI taxonomy): Eukaryota > Metazoa > Mollusca > Cephalopoda > Sepiida > Sepiidae > Acanthosepion > Acanthosepion pharaonis. Next base: position 388,724 of record CAHIKZ030004411.1, read on the forward strand.
ACACACACATACACACACACACATATATATATATATATGAAGAAATATAGTTTTAAGGTATGCTATATTTATGGGATAAAGTGCTCAGTAACAGAGATAGAGCGTATGGAAATATAAACGTGAACATTGAATTCAACACTCAGAGACGACACACTGTTTCATGATAAACGCAATCGTCAAGCCACATGCGTTATGTTTTTTCTCGACTATTTATATGTACGGATTACTGACCTGTATATAAAAATAGGCGAGAAAAATCACAACATATGTGGCTTGACGATTGCGTTTAGCCTGAAACAGTATGTCACCCCTGAGTTTTGATTTCAATGTTCACTTTTATATTCACACTCACACACACACACACACACACACACACACACACATATATATATATATATATATATATATATATATATATATATATATATATATATATATGTTTCATTAAGACGGATCAAATTATTTAAATCATGGCAATTATGCGTGAAAAATAATATCACCCAAATGTCCCCCAATTCTTCGACCGCACACCTTCACTCGATGGTCAAAATTTTGGATGACGTCTCTGCATAGTTTCTCCTCGATCTCAAAAATATGGCTTATTATCTCATCCTTCAGCTGTTAAATTGTTGTTGGCTTGTTGTCATAGACACTTGAGATGACCTCAAACGAAGAAATACAAAGGGGTCAAGTCGCACGATCGTGGTGGCCAATTGACTTCGCTGTTTTGAGAGATGACCTGGAAACTTTTCATTGCATTTGTGTTTGAACGTCCATTTTTCGTAATAGACATCAATACCATTAACACGTTGTTTGATTGTTAATTTTTCCATGGTCGAAATTGCCAAAGACTTAACTTGTTAAATTTGGAAGAAAAATAAAAGTAAATCATTAGACTCTTAAACTTCATTCACATTTAAAATCGGTTATTGTAACACCCGGGGTAGGTTTTTTCTAGTTCCATGTGCCATGCCTCTTTCGGATATATCGGTTATATCCCTTTAACTCTACTCTCCAACTTTTGGTTCCCCACTGCAGTGGCCTGGCATTGAACTAACAACAGATCTAACTAACGTCTTTATCCACTAGGCCATATGTCCTTGAGGACATCTGTGTATGAATGGCTTCGTCACAAGTATCTCCTGAGCCGACCAAACAAAAAATGAATAGAAATATGGGAACCAGTAATAAGGAATGCTAGAGAAAAGCAATGAACAAAACATAAATTGTAATATAAGCTCTTGTAATACTCTTTTGGAAAATATTACTAGCAATATATTTTTGAAAAAGAAATACTAACATAAATAATTTTTGAAGAAAAAATATTACCAGCAATACTTTTTGAAAAAAATATTACCAATAATAAAGATCTTTTGCATTGAGTAATCCATTGAGGTTGATATACCGTAACATTAACCAAAACATCGTCGTTGCTCAAACGATCGGTCCATGTTATACTTAACATTCTTCTGTAGAAACACTTTTTTTTGTTGCTTTAAGTCTCTTCTTCATCTATGAGGATAATGTCCGGCATGCACTGCCATAGCAGGAAGACTATTATAACGTTACGGTTCAGTGTTCTTTTCTTTGTTTCTAACGAATTCTTAATTGCTCAGCATTTGGAAGGCATCTTTCGCTATCCAACTACGCCTTCGGAATTCACTGCCGGGTGTTCTGCCCCTCTATTAAAACACTTCCCAGATATTTAAATTGTTGTACTTTTTGTATCTCCAAATTGTAATTTGCATGTTGGTCTGTTTATTTTGCAAACAAGCATGGGTTCCGTCTTGTAATTCAGGTTTAGTCTTTATTTATTTATTTATTTTTTGGCTTTCATTCAATACTTTACTTAGGGGTTCTTGTATTTTTCTGTAGCTGCTATCATCACTGTAGGATCGACTAGAGGTTAAAAACTAAAATATCCTTTCTTGCATTGTATATTTTTCCAATTACGAGAAAATGTACACAACCTAATGTGAAGTATTCATCCTACCCTGAGCAAGGAGATAATGCCACTGAGACGCCAGGGTTTACTGAAAGTTAAAACGAATGAGAAGACTTTAGTGAGCATGATAAATGTACAAGATTCATGAAGGCAGAAGATTGAAATTGGCGTTGCATTTACATTTTATTAAGATTTATATTTAAAATTTTTTTTCATATTTTCAAAATCGGGTATGATATACCCATGGTTAATAGTGTTGTAAGTTTAATTGATTTTTGGTGTTCTAGGGTTAAGCAGGTTTCAACTCAATCTTTTCCATGTCCCCTTTCCTCATTATGTACCCTAGAAATTTCAATTACCCTTCCTGAGGTTAAATATAAGTATCCTTCGTTTTGCTCATATACTCGGTCCATTATATTCTCAGGATTCTTCTGTAGAACAACATTTCTGGTTCTTGAAGTCTCTTCTTCATCTGTGAGGAGTATGTCCAGCATTCACTGACATATAGGAGGACTGACATTACGTAACATATCAGTACACTTTTCTTTGTTTCCAACGAAAAGTTTTTCTCTTAATACTCTGTTTAGTTTTTCCGACTTGTACTTGTCTGAGTTTGGTATCTCCAATTTGTAATTCGTAGGTTGGGATGTTCGTTTTGCTGATAACCTTACATTTTGGTTTCTTGCAATTGATGTTTAGTCCCTTCTCGCTTTGTTCCACTACCTTTTGTGGGAGTCCCTGTACCTTCCCGCTGTCAAAATTGTGTCATAACACATCAAGTCAATTAAGATCTGGAGTCAAATGATCCATGTCTATAGTTACATCAGGGCCTTACTTATTATTAGTAGTAATGTTATTAGTATTAAATTAGTATTTCGAATTTATTGGCGTAATCTTTTATATTTGATTAATTTTCTTTTCTAATTTCTAAGCCCCAGCAAATTGCAGGAACTCATAGTCATGAAAAAAGTAATCAAAAATAGTCAATATAATGTATTTTATTTATATTGATTTTACGTACATTTGCGGAAGAAACGCGTTCGCTACGTGAAAATCGGGTATATATATCTTATAATGTACGCATTTCTTTTAGGAAATTGTATCTTTTTATTGTTGTCTAAGAACATGAATGAATAAATACCAAAGTGTGTCAGCTGACACGAAGAAGCCGAGTTCAATTTAAATAGTAGCAGAAGAGGAAGAAGTTGAAAATCTGATCATTAAATTGACGATTAATTGAAAAGAAAGAAAGAAAAAAGATTTGATCAATTTATCTGATTAATAATTTACAATTTACCCATAGCGGGTGGGGTGGGGAGAATAAGAGAATTCATAACTTTCCCAAGGGTATTAGAATGATATTAAAAAAAACTATGAAGATAATTGTTATCATTCGATATGCTGTAGATAATTCGAACTGCATATTTGCTTTAAAAATATGTGAAAAGTATAGAAATTTGGAAAATTATAGTCTCATATAAAACTAAAAGACAATTTAAATATTTTATGCAGACATGCAAACTCATCATATTAAATCAGCAAGTCTTCTGAATTGGCTTCGGATATGTGAATTTCGCTTTTCCACAATTTGTTGATTTATTTGTGTATAATTATTTCTGTTATGCTTATATTTTTATCGGAATAAATAAATATATTTGTAGATGCAAATGTTCTTCATTGCAAGAAGTTACTTTTTTATCTTTGTAAATAAAATGATGGCATTGATATTAAGTCTTGTGATTTTGTGACTATCATGTAAAAGTTGGTGTACTTTGAAAATTCTATGATCTATTTCAGAAAAAAATGCGAAAATTACATTGTTTTCCGCTCAGACATTGCCATCTTCAAACTGCGCGTGCTTAGCTAATTCTACAGCCAGTTGTAAATATTTTACATTTGTATATACACCCCTGTGTAAATTAATTGAAACAAAACAAATATTACCGTTATTATTTACCTTTTTTTTTGTATTTTCCCAATGAAACATGTCTCAGTGCACATGTTAGTACTTCGAATGTCCATTCTACGAAGTGGTTCCTTGCAGATTCTCAATTGGATTTAAATCAGGAGAGTTTCCGGACCCGTCTATAGTATTTTGAAAAGTTCACTGGTAAGGCTTGCCAGTGGGTTCTTGCCGCGTTACAATTTTCGTACGCTTACATGCAGTAACGTCCATCACAGTCAATGGCCGTAGGGCAACTAACGACAGTCGAAACAATGGTGTTAGGACGAGATAAAAATCAGATGCAATCACCGATGATCCGATATTTTTCAGGGCCAAACATTTCATCATACCCCCACTAAATAGATTCATATTACTGCACACCACTGCAAATGACCTGTCACTCCTGTGGGTTTCAAATTGACCGTATAATGAAAGAAAGGAAAATAAAGTGGTTGTTTCAATTAATTTGCACAAAAGTATATGTTCAGGGCGTAATTATGAAGACATTTTAAAAAGTCTAACATTTTAAAGTAAGTTAAGGATACAGAGATTACCATGAACAAACATATAAGCAACAGAGTTTGAAAGAAAATGTAAACAAAAAGGGCATTTACACGTTCCTGTAAAATCTCCTCAGAGATGAAGAAGAGATTTGAAGCAACAAAAATGTGTTTCTATGGAAAGATGATGAGAATATCATGGGCTGAACATGTGGGCAACGACAAGGTTTTGGATAGAATGAAACAAAGAGGAAACTTATATTTAACATCAGGAACAGGGAGCTGAAATTTCCGGGGCACGTAAGGAGGTCTTGGAAAAACTGATACTCACAGAATAGATAGAGAGAAAGCGGGGCAGATGGAACTAACGAGTATACTACTTGATGGTGAAGTGAGGAACAGGGAGAAATAACAAAAAGACAAAACTGATGAGCTTTAAGGAACAGGAAGATGTGGAAGGCCATGACAGTCTACACCCTGAAGGGACACAGCACATAACAAAAGAAGACACGTACTATATATTTTTTGGTGGAAAATGCAATGATTAAAAGTTTAAAAAAATATCCTATGTGTTGATTTGCTTCTATGGTCTGATAATCAAATGTGCTTAACCAGTTATTTGAACACACTGATTTTTACTAAGGCTTTGTCGCTTCCTGATTAATGTGGACTTTCCATAGATTTGTCATTATTAAATGTGAATTGTTAGGAATGATTACTGCCTTTTCTAAAGTTTTATAATCGCGAGTCATCATTCTTTAGATGACGACAACTCAGCTTACCATTCTATTTAGCCCATGATATATATATATATATATATATATATATATATATATATATATATATATATATATAATAATAACAAAGGCTCAAACACTAATATTCCATGGTTATCTTTTATTACATTGGAATCGTAATCACGATCTAATTCATCAGACCTACAAATTCAAAATTCTTACTCTGTCCTGGACATTGAGTTCAACCTGGATTCTATCCTCTTGGGAATATATATATATATATATATATATATATATATATATATATATATATATATGTGTGTATATATATATATATATATATATATATATATATATGTATATATATATATATATATATATGTATATATATATATATATATATGTATATATATATATTTATGTATATATATATGTATATATATATATATATATATATATATATATATATATATATATATATATATATATATGTATATATATATATATATATATATATATATATGTATATATATATATATATATATATATATATATATATATATATATATATATATATATATATATATATATATATATATATATATATATATATATATATATATATGTATATATATATATATATATATATATATGTATATATATATATATATATATATATATATATATATATATATATATATATATATATATATATATATATGAAGGGATAAAGGGATTGCGAGAAAGAGGGAGAGAAAAGACAGAGAGAGAGAGAGAGAGAGAGAGAGAGAGAGAGAGAGAGAGAGAGAGTGCATATACCGGGGGCAATAATCCAAAGTGGCACACAAAAACAAACCCGAAATTTGAACTCAGTTCGTCGATTTCAATTTCACCTCCGATATCCGTTAAACTAACCGCGCATCAGAAATGTCAAAAGAGAAGCTGTGCCCGAAATAGCGATACATCAAATATCTTCCCGTTTCATTATGGCTGTTTTTCTTGGGAATTCGTTTACATTTTTTTCTTTTAAGAAATATATGCGTCTTTTTCAACGGCTCGTAGGAAACTCATTTCGTGGCCTGCGTTTCAGTCATCCGTCATCTGCCAAAACCAGAAATGCCAACTTCGAATTCTTATGACATTTTTCGCTCAGTAAACATAAATAGAATTTGCTTTACGTTATCGCCACGACGGATAACAGTTGTATGATATCTTTTACAGAATACAGCGGCCGGCCCAGGATGGAAAACTACTGGTCAGAAAACGGCGTGGTCGTGGAATTCTGACCGTGATGAATTGACTTTGTGTAAGTTTTGGATACACGACCAAAATGGCGCGAAGACAGCTGTTGGCTGCAAGAAGTTTGAAGAGTTAACGCAACTTCCATGCAGGACCCCTGAGAGAGGCTATGTTGCACGTGGCGAAATGCTAAGCCAATGTGTCTGTAAGCGTCCCAACTGAATATCAACCTCCCGCTACCTGCCTGAATCAATGTTCCATCGACTGCCCTTCTCGTATAAAAATGCGAATGAGTAAAAGAAATTGTCTTCTCTTGATACAATCTATAAGATTGGATCATGAAAGACTAAAGCCTGTGGCGACAGGGAAAGCAAAATAATATTTAAGGTGCCATGACAATGTCATATCATCATAGAGATAAATGAAAATGAAAATATGCTGTTTAACATTGATTTCTGTTCTCCGCAACCCCCTCTCTCTTTCTCTCTCTATATATATATGTATTTGGATACGTCTGTCACTTCCCCCTTTCTCTTTGCCATAAAACTCATTTGGATACGTCTGCATTTTTTCCACTATTTTCTCTTTTTTCTCTCTTTTTTTCCTTTTATTTTATTTCCTTTCCTCACTATTCCTACATATCACTTCAGTTTTTTTTTTAACCATATAAATAGGTCAAGGTTAGGTCACTCCTCCTACCCCAATATAAAGCTTATTTAAGGGAGATATAAATTTAACCCTCCCTATACTCTGTATTGTCTCTTTAAATGCCACTTTCACCCACCCTGTTTAATTACAAAAAATAAAATACCCATCACCCATTTTTCCTCTCATTTCATTGTTGGAAGTGTTACCTGATGATCCGGAATCCTTTAAAAAGGATTTTGGTGAAATAAATTATTGTAATGGTACTTTCAAGTGGTCTGTTTTTCATTAAATATATATATATATATATATATATATATATATATATATAAAGTGTGTGCATATAAATATAGATATATATATATAATTATTTATATATTATATGAGCGGTACTTATTAGAAAGCGCTCAAAATCAGAGATAGAGCTAACATATTTGGTTGGATTGATGTGACCCTGGATTTCACGCTTTTGCGATCGTCAGACAAACTGATTAATTTTTTAAAAATTTTGAGTTTATGTAAATTGCGTGTATTGGTGTTATTATGGGAGTGGGCGGGAATCGTCGTCGTGACGTCACTCATGCTAACGCAAACATAGATGCATGTTCATGCTCAAAATCTTTAAAAAATTATTCAGATTGCAAAAGCGTGAAACCCAGGGTCACAAACTCACATAAATCCAACCGAATATATATATATATATATATATATATATATATATATATATATATATATATATATATATAATTTCGATTAAGATGCAGTTCAATTTATAATTGCATGAATCATTCATACAAAAAACAAATATAGAGGTTAATGATTTAAATGGCGAGAATACATCTGCGCTAACAATTTCAATAAGATACATTAACCCCGAACCTGTATATGAATGATATGAGCTCTGTTTATAAATTCCAGTTGCATAAGGTCTTTTTTAGTTTTTACAAGATTTCGTCTGTTCCTACAGACATCCTCAGGTATGGAAATAGATTTGTTCTTGTTTTTACTTCACGGTAATAAGAGGACAACGATAATAACGTAACGTTTCGAGAGTTAATGACATTAGGGGAACAGGAGAGAAACTTGCTGACCAATTAAAATATAACCTTTCGTCGAATGTTTACTTACATTTTTTTAAAGAAAAATCTAGAAAATCGGGGAGATAATGAGAATTGCTATGGAATTTAGACGGCTGAGATATTTGTGAACAAATACACTGCCACTGTTCAGCAGTGGCGTCTATAATGAGATCAGAAATTAATTTTTATTTAAGTATTAACGCACCAACGTTAAGTCGGTTCTACTTTACGGCTCAGAAACTTGGCGGGAAACCAAGTCCAACACCCACAAAATTCAGACATTTGCCAACCGATGTCTCAGGAACATCCTCAATATAAGGTGACCGAAAGTCGTCTCCAACGACCAACTGTGGGACAGGACCAGACAAGACTCAATCGAGATTAACATCAAGAAACGGAAATGGGGATTAATCGGCCACACATTCCGCAAACCTGCTTCTAGTGTCAGCAGGTAGGACCTTGACAAAGGAAGAAAAAATGGAACGACGAAAACAGACTTGGTGTAGAAGAGTTGACACAGAGATGACGGCAGCCGGCACGATATGGGCCGAACTGAAGAGCATCGCCCGGAACTGTGTCCGTTCGAGAGGTGTTGTTCCGGCCATATGTTCCCCGAGGAATAAAGAGACATAATGATAAAATAATTAACGCCACTTCTGGAAAACAAAACTTGGAAAAGTATCAGTACCGACATTCGATCTAATTTTTCCAAGAATAGTGAATGTTTACATATAATAATAATAATAATAATAATAATAATGATGGTGATGATGATGATGATGATGATAATAATAATAATAAAAGAATAAACACAGGACAATCAAAGGTATATCGCCCAGACATTGTGTTCAAAAACCACAAAAACAGAATATGTCTTCTTGTTGAGAAGACAGTCCTTGCAGACTGCAATGTATCTACGAAGATCAAAAACTATCAAAGTACAAGTACCTTGAAATTAAAATCTCACAAAACGTGCCACATGAGATCAACAATTCCAGTTCCATCGGTTTGAATGGAAAAGCCTCGATAGACTCATTGAAGGGGTCCCTGGTAGTCCAAGCCTTAAAAATACAAAAAAAAGAATGTAAGTACAGTGACCTAAAAAATGTTTGTAGCCAGGAGAAATAAACTACATCCAATTTCAAAATTTAATCCCGTAATCCCAACTCAACATAAATAAACAGTATTTGGAACTAGTATGGAGTAGGTGCTCTATTTGCTAGTTTCAGTGTTTATATTCGATTTTCATGGATTTGATCAAGTTATCAAGAATCGTCTGAGCCATATTTTGCCCCTCCTTTAGCAATGTTTCTTTAACGGTTGCCACTGACGTGATTTTGTTTGCATGCTCTCGAAGTCTTCTGTCAAGGTGCTCCCAAACGTGCTCTATTGGATTCATGCCAGGATTTGGGCTACTCATGAAAGTGATTTGATTGCTGGCGGTTCCTTCCAGGCCTTTGCTACTTTGCTCGTATAACATAGTGCCCCATCTTCTTGAAAAAGGTGGACATTCTTGTCAATCAGATTGGTTTCAAATAGTGAGAGTAGTCCTTTCTCTAATATTTGACAGTATTTTGGACCATTCAACCGCTCGTCAATAAGAATCAGTTCAGATTTCTTTCCAAACCAGACAACGACCCACACCATTACTCCAATCCCACTTTCGCAGTCGCATGCAGACATTCACCTCTCTTGAATTCGAATATTGGCAGAATTTATTTTCATTTGACCAAATTACACACTGTCAAAATTCATAATCTTTGCTCTCGAATTCTCTCGCACAGACCATACGCCTTTTCTTGTTAACCTTTGAAATTAAGGGCTTCTTTGTTGCAACTCTTCTTTGATAGTCTAGTTCTTTCAGAATCTTTCTCACCGCATATGGCGACAATCTCCATGCTGTTTGCAACATCTTTAACGCTTTGACGACGGTTTCTGATGACTGAAATCGTCAGCGCCCTTTTTGGTCACTCAGATACGATGCTTGGTCTTCTTAAACGTTGCTCCACATGGCAATGACTTACTTCATTAAATTTCTTGACAATTAACCGTTTGATGATTAATCTGTAAAAACCTAGCAATTTTTCTATTTAACTTGCCACACTGATGCCATCCTATTATTTGCCCTCGTTGAAATTCACCACTTTACATCCGCGAACTTTCATTGCAAAATAGAAGTCAACTATCATTCATAGATGCGAATAGCTTGATACTAAGACGGTATTGTTTGAAAAGAAAGATGAGACGTTATTACCATAGCCAAAATTGCTGTAATCAAGGGTGGCTAAAACCTTATAGCCCACTGTACAACTCACACCTTACGAAGGGCTTTATCTATATAAAATGTATGGGATCTTAGGTTTTTTTTTATTTTCAGAAAAATGTTTAGTGGAAAATGTCATAATGCCATTTCTGACCATAGGTGTCAGGTAGGGACCCGCAAAGAATTGAGTGTACACCAGAAATCAAAGGAAATCAAATGATAATAATAATAAGATTGAATTTTTTGCAATTAATATTAAAGAGACATAAAACAATCATGTTTTCTTTTTGAACTCATAAATGTTATTGATTAATATTGACTTATATGCGTGATGTTTGAACAACTCTCACGAAGTAAAACCATATGTTATACAAATCACTCGGATGATTGAATTGAACAAACAGAAAAAGCAATAAGGTCAATTGGCTATTCTCAACAGGACTCTAGGGATAGACTACTACTTCCTCTCCACCCCTAAGTCCCAAAATAAACAAGAATGTTAGCCATAAATAAATGAAATGGTTAAAAAGAGTCCTGTGGGCTGATGATCGACTCTCCATCTTCTGTCTTATTAAATCCCATTCATCTGTTAGCGTTTGTTTTTAATTCTCTCTATATTTAGTCTTTTCTTTAACTTTCACTGCCTGTAATCTCACATGCGTACTAGTGGCATTTCCGCATTGCTTGGGGTGAAATGATTACAAAAATCAATGAGCTGAGATATATTCTGCGGGGAACATCATCCATGATCTATAAATATCCCATACACCTAATGAATGCTACAGTATCTATTGAAATGACTGTAATAGAGATTGTATGACAAAAAAGTAAATGGAAAATAGAAAAACATATTGTCTGTGTATTCAGAAAGTTGTCATAGTTCTTCCCTTAGATAGAACAACACGAATAAAGTTTCGGTTAAGTTAATCTGGCTTACGAAATATTAAGAGAAATCTCAAGATATATTAACTGTTGGCTCCAACAGTAATCCTACAAACTCGTATCCTCACAACTATTGTCTCATATTTATAAAGCACATGAGACCTTGGAATGAAAGCTCACTTATTTAAACCAAGTTGATCGGAGCCATGAAACTGATCTCTCCTCTGAACTAAGTCTAACAGACCAATGGGGAAATAAATGGCTGGTTACTTTCAATACGAAAAAAAGCGAACTAGAATCGATTCAACATTACAATTAAACCCTGAGTCACGAAGAACGATTTCTCTTTCAACTAGGATCTCTGCTTTGAACATACACTAGGTCTCAATTTTATTTCAAAGCTGAACTCACGTATACAATCCATTACTAACAAAAAGTGAAAACAATGGTTGGCATATTATCTTGCGCAGAGAAGTACCTTGCGTTTAAGTCAGATTAGGCAAAAATTTTGTATTTCAACCAAATCAGTCTTTACACTGTAGATGGAGTTCAAAATCATTTATGCGGTCTTGTGAAGGATGACTTATTTTTTTCTACAGTCCACAACATCACTATCATCGACTTGTTGTTACCCTATCATTATTTCCATGTCAAATTTTCAGATGAACTTCATTATCTAGTTCCATCAGTTGTGACTTTTGCTGATTCTATATCATGCGACTTCCACAATATCGAATCACTATTCCTTATTCTAAATGTAAGAAGGAAATTCTACCCAGACAGATTTTCCACAAGAACTGCCACTTTGTGGAACAAACTCCCTTGTAGTTACTTCTTGATCTTATTCGACTGGACCTCTTCAGTTCAAGATTCAATATCCATATTGAAGCGAACCTCTCATTAAAGGTTCAATCAGTCCAAGTGGACCACTTCAAATCAAGACTCAATTCTCATATTCAGGTGGGCCACTTCGATTAGAGGATCGATCATCATATTCAAAAGGACCTCTTCCAATCAAGACGTAATCCTCATATTCAAGTGGACCTTTTCAACTCAATGCTCAATCATCATATTCAAGTGGACCACGTCTATTCAAGGCTCAATCTCCATAGTCAAGTTGATCACTTCAATTTAAAGCTCACTCATCATATTCAAGTGGAGCTTTTCAAATCAAGGCTCAATCTTCATATTCAAGTGGACCACTTAAATCAAGGATCACTCCTTATATTGCAGTGGAGCACTTCAAATAAAGTCTCAATCTTCATATTCAACTGGACTAATTCAATTCACGGCGCAAACCTCATATTCAAGTGGACCACTTCAAATCAAGGCTCAATCCTCTTCAAATATTCTAAAAGTGGACCACTTCAAATCAAGGCTCAATCCTCATATTCAAGTGGACCACTTCAAATCAAGGCTCAATCCTCATATTCAAGTGGACCACTTCAAATCAAGGCTCAATCCTCATATTCAAGTGGACCACTTCAAATCAAGGCTAAATCCTTACATTCAACTGGATTTCTTCAATTCAAGTCTTAATCCTTATCTTCCCTCTTATTATAGTATCTAATTCCTATAACCTCCTCTTCATATATCTCGCATTCATCATTACTATTTCCACTACTGCACTCAAACTTCAGTGGTTCACAAGCATTGTATTGGGTGTGATTTAGTTGAAGAATCTCACGTTATGAAACTATTACAATTGGTATGAAATAAGCTCACTGGATCAACACTTGAATTTGATAAGGGTAATAAAAACGGGCACGATTAAAAGCAATAAACAGGGAAAACTTCAACTACGTTACTTGGTACTACTATAATAGTAGGAAAAAAGAAAGGATAAAACTTCAGAGACAAAGAAATAGAGGAAAAACAAGAGTGGAACAAAACAAAGGAAAAAACGGAATAGACTAATATGTATATCGCTCTTCACTCGTCATTGCTGGATCGAGGAAAGTAATACTTATCTTTTTAGTAAGTGTACATAAATGTTTTGAGCCTCTAATAAGATCTTCCAATAAGTTTCTTTAAAGAAAATACATTTTCATTTACATCAGAACATTGTCATTATTATACACGTATACATTTGGGCTTGTAGAATCATTTTGGTAGATATTATACCAATAATTTAGCCGATGTACCTGGGGCTGTCAATCATAGCTGTTAACCTTCGAACAGAAATATCTATTCAGTATGTTATTGTTTTGAGAATACATTTACCTTGAGTTTCTGTTCAAATTCAATGTTATTCGGTCGAGAGATTATTTTATTGTTCAAGTATTCATTTCTTTAACTGATGCTTCATCCGGTGATTGTAATGAATTCTTCCTTTCACGACGGCTGTCCTTTTTCTTTCTGTAACTGTTCGTGATCTGTTGGAATTAACTGGTGATAATAGTTAAGACGGATGAGATATCCTCTAGCATGACAATGCTAAATATAATATTAACTGCTTCTTTATGAGGAAATATTAAATATTTATTGATCGAGCAAACTACTGTCGGTTGAAATTTATAAAATCTTTCTCTTAAAACAATTTTTCGAGGGAATAGTTTTTTTTTTTAAAACAGTAGCTGTTATCGCTCTTTCCAGTACTGAAGGCTTCCTTCCTAACCATTTCTTTGAAGTAGTGTGGAATGTCAACATATTATCGTTAATTCCTCTTCGAGTTAGATATTCAATCCATTTTAATTTTGGTGTTTGTAGTCTTCGAATGTCGTGGTTTCTGTTATTTGGTACCGTTCTTGTTTGTGATTTTGTAGAGCCAGTTCACAAAGATGTTTTTCGTCAAGACCTCCGGTATTAAATTGCTCTAAGCCATTTTTAACCATGGATCTTAGAAAGTTGTTTGTATAGAGGTGAGAGTTTAGATATTTCTGGACTGTTTTGGCGCCATGCAGGAGTCCTATGAAAGACTGACAACTGACGAATCTACTTAACGATATGACTCGAGTTTACTGGTTGGTCTTTGGTTTTGCATTAATTTGCGTTTTCAGGCAATTAGAATATATATATGTATATATATATGTGAAAAATAAGAAAGAACTCGTTAGGTAAATAATCCAAAGTTCTTTAGTATTTTTCTTCTTATTTTTTTTAAAAATAGTGCTCGATACAAAAGTAGAGCATAAATATAATTATTTATTTAAAAATATGATTCCAACACGCTACATAAGTGTTCTCATGTTTCAAAACAAGAGCCGAAAACTTCAATATAATTATTTGAATTAAATTGAATTAAAGTACTAAGCTCTGTTCCATCTTCAAGCAAAATTGTTTTTTTTAATAACTTATTTCTGAAATTTACGCGTTTTATAAGCATATTCATTATTGAAATCAAAATTTCTCTGGTAACGTACCATATATATATATATATATATATATATATATATATATATATATATATATATATATATATATATATCCGTTGGTAAGTAATCCAAGTAGGTCCTAATAATATAAAATATTAAAATTGATCTACAAAAAGAGACAACAATATATGTATTATAGAGCATATAAATGAATTACATAAAAATGAAACTCTGTTACTCTATTCAGGTGGCCATTTCACCCCCTTTTTCACGTTTATTAAAAAAATAACAAATAAAGTATTTAATTTAATTCTTATTAAAAAAAAACAAGCAAAACAACGTTAGAATTCATTTTTTTAACAAACGTTTTGGCATTGACATGTCCGAGGGAGAATATCCAAGAGTGAAAACTGAATGGGGTAATAAAGTTTCATTTTTATGTTATTCATATATATATATATATATATATATATATATATATATATATATATGAATATAAATTTAAAAGTGAACATTGAAGTCAACTCTCAGAGGCGACATGCTGTTTCATGCTAGACGCAATCCTCAGGCTGCGAATGCTGGATTTTTTTATATATATTGAAATTTTCTTTGTAGTCGTTTAGTGTGACGAAGGCTTGAGCTTTACTGATGCAACTTTTTCTGTCGTTTAGGTCTAATTTTTGGGCAATTACTTTAGCTTCCTTTTTGATATCGTGTTCTATTGTTTCCGGTGCTTTTTTGTATGTTTTGGTTATGTTGCCCTGTTCCCGATGTTGGGCAAAAGGCTATTCTAAGTATAATATCCTTATCTCTTATATTAATTTTGTTATCTGACGATCTGATGAGGCTATTTAAGAACATGACTCGAGTTTTGAGTTTAATATTTTGGCTTTGCCACAATTTGCGATGTAGGGCAAAAGGCTATTCTAAGTATAATGCTTTTATCTGACGAGGCTATTTAAGAACATGACTCGAGTTTTCAGGTCAATGTCTTGTTTTTATAGCAAGGACAGCCGAATGAATTGATTTGCTTAAGCGTTTTGAAAAATAATACAGGAGATAAAATATAAGAAAATTACTAGAAAAAACGCAATTTCCTTTTGAAGAAATGTTAGATGTGTCTCAAACGAATGCAAGATCGATAGAAGTTTGTAGTGTGTCTTCCTTACAAAAGTGTCTTATTCGGAATTCCGTTAAGTTGGATTTCAGGTACACGTGAAGTTATTTGAAATTACAATTTGGCGTCGTATGGGAAAAACTTAGCGCAATAAACAGGGTATCAGTATTTTATTCTGTACTTCAAGTCCCGAGTTTCCATGACGTGCATATCATAAAAATTGTTCGCTGACAAATTCAGAAAACCAAAACCTTGCCACACATATTTATTCGGGTGAAATAAATTCAATGATGAAAACAAAAACGTAATGAGTATAGCCTTTTTATTTTAGCTGACGATAAAGCAAAAAATAAAGGTTAATAGAAATTAGAAAGAATTGCGCTATGAACTCCCAAATAGCGAAAAATTCAAGTGCAAACGTTTTCCACGAACGCTGAGATAGATGAATTAGAATAGAAATACAGTCTTTTTTTTTTCGATTATTACAAATTTCGATATGAGATCATTCTATCTATTTATCTTTGCCTGTCCATATGAATAGATCAAATATTGCGAAACAAAATAAATTTCTCAGATGGATGATAGGCATTGTGCCCAACTCGCCTGCTAATATCTAAACTATTCCTCGGATCAATGTTTAAAAATGACCTCAAATGTATGAAGTCTGTAGATCTCTAAGAAGACTGTTATTCATCAGATAATCATAGACTGGCACGAGAGAATCACACACAAAGAACTGTACCAAATAGCAAGGGACACATGATTTGAATACTTCCAACAACATTAATAGCTACAATAGATGGTATATGTAATTCTAAGATGACATAATCATGATGTTTACATTCCACACTAGCTTAATCAAAAGGTTAGGGAAGAAACTCCATCAGTAATAGAAAGATGGATAAATTATATTCGAGATCAGGGACCTGGAAAACAAAAGATTGACATAAACGAATCTAATTAACGCCCATTGATTGATCAATGAATGACGAATTTCTCCTTGTAAAGAGACTGCTAACCAACTATTCACATTCAAATTTATTACCGGTAGCATGACAGCCTTGGGCAAATTAATTGAAAAAAAGCGAATAATTCCATTATTTTTTCCTTTCTTTTGGTATTTTCCAATGAAACATAACCCAGTGCACATGTCAGTACATCGTATGTCCATTCTACGAAGTCGTTCCTTGCAGATTGACCACAGATTCTTGATTGGATTTAAATCAGGAGAGTTTCCGGGCCAGTACTTTGATAAGCTCACTGGTAGAGGTACCAGTGTGTTTGTGCTGTGTTATAATTTTCTTATGCCTCCTTGAAGTAGCATCCATCGCCGACAATAGCCGTAGGACAACTAATCGACAGTCGAGACAGTATTGCTTGGGCGAAATAAAAATCTGATGCAATCACGGATGACGAAATATTTTTCAAGCTCAAACAAATTTCATCATACAATCCGAAAACAGATTCATATTACTTCAGACCACTGCAATGATCTAATCTGAGGAAAAAATAAAAATACACCCTGTCACTTCAGTGGGTCTAAAACTGACTGAATACTGAAATAAAGGAAACTAAAGTAGTTGTTTTGATTAATTTGCATAAGGGTGTATGTTTAACATTGAATCCCACTTGACTCGACGTATCGCCCAGTTTGGATAGCTTGCCAGTGGCAAGTGGCTACGCAGAGACCCAAAACGACGCCTCAAGAATCAATTGAAGATATCACTGACACAAGACCTGAGAAACCATTGCTGCGAATCGGCCTTCCTGGTGTAGGACCATCCGAGTTTGATCAGAAGAGATTCTTCCATATTCAACCGTTGACATGAAGGTGGATGTACAATGTGCTATAAGGAGGGGGCTCGACCACATACACGACTCTGTAACGACTCTTCAGGAGTAGGCTGGGCCTTCAAAGCCAACTCCGCCATCGCCATCAGAGAGAAGAAAAGGAGTAGGAAGAGACGATGGTGATCGTAATACTCGGATACGAGGGGGTGCTGACGACGACTCAAATTGTTTCAGCCGTTCTACTTTCCGACCTACTTCAGCCGTTTGCCTACCTAACCAGATCCTTTATTCAATCCAGATATTTTAATATTTCTTAATTTCCGTTAATACACGTCAATTTTATTCACCTTTATGGCGGTTGTCCAGTTCATCTATTGATTCGGAGTACATGATACAAGCTAGAGACACCGTCAGGAGAACAGATATGCATTAACCGATGCTTTTATCCTTGGGACAGAATCACATGTTACCGAAAATGAGGACAGACGCTGAAGAAGCTCGGAGGCTATAAAAGCCAAAAGGTCATGATTGTAATAATCAAGGTAAGAATATTGAACTGATAGCAAGGCATGAAATTAATTCCACGTGTAAAATATCCACCCTCTTCAGAAAAGGTGAGAAAATTAAAGCTCATACCCAAAAAAAAAAAAAAAACTTACAATTTTTTTAGATGAAGTATTGATTATACGTATTATAGTGTACCTTCAGGAGGTGGTCGGTCAAATAGTCCATCATAATTTCCACTATTTTCTTGTTTTACGAATTACGACCATCGATTCGCATAAAGAATTACTGCTATTTTCGCGTAACATTTGCTCATGTCATTTGATTTTATTGATTGGGTTCTTTGTTTAACATCATATCAACACTTTGTGGGTCATTTAATGCCGAAATTTAATTTTCCAACTAAATATATTTTGAAGGCAATTGTATAAATTATTGGTTATTTAACTATAAATAGGCATTGATAGTATTTATACTATAAAATGTATTTTTTTTATACTTCTATAGTGTTTTGTTTTTGTTTGGCGTTTCAATATATGCCCAAGCTATGACCCTAACCGGTGCTACCACCACGGGCCTGGTTGGACCTAGGCACAACAGCAATTAAGAGGTGGTTCCAAGCTCCTCATCAGAAACCTTTCTGTCGGATGTAGTCTATCATCATTCTCAGCACGAGCGCATGACAGATGAAGAGGAAAATATACAAATAAAACAGCCACAAGTATTTCATTATTTTACTCCCTACGCATAAATAAAAATAAATGTGTGAATTATTGTAGTGAGAAGTATAGCTCAAACTATTTCTGAAGCAGTACTGAATAGAGTGTCTTAGTATTCAGTTGTGGGGAGTACCTTTCCGCAGGGTTCCATGGATCTAAAATCATCAAGTTGGGAAGGCGTTGCCTGGATAACTCTCATCGATACGCGAATTGAATTGAACTGACATTTTTCACATCAAGTACGAGCCAATAGAAAGGATAACGTGGCACAAGTTTCAGATAGCTTTAATCAACTTTAAAGGGGAAAAACGTCGCACCAGAGAGCGTAGCTAATTTCCATTACTAAAAGTTTTCAGTTGGTAAACGATCGTCAGAAGTACGTTTTCATGTGTGATTATCATGGGAATAATACACTGGGAAAACAACAAACAGGAAGACAATATTATTGTTTAGGCAAGATTCTGCCGGGAAGCAGTAGTTTCTGTCATTAATATAGAAAGCATTGTGCTACATTCAAGTGCATTGAAGATCAGCTACATTGTTTTGCCTGATATTGTGGTGATATTTTTCACAGGGAGAATGAGCCTTGGAATTGCTTCAAGGTGATAAAGGGTTTTTTTTATTTTACTCTACGGAAACACTCTTTGGGAAATTGCAGCATTTATCAGCCGGCAATTGTAAGGTTCCACGTTTCAAGAGGCAATAGTTTAGTGGGTTAAAGCGATGGCTCGTGAATTTACTGACGTTATAATTGCGGACATTGCATTCTTGGAACCAGTGTTAATGTTGGGGTAATAACTGAGCAGTTTTCCTCTTCCATTTGTCTTGTCTTTTCAGGACGTGAGAGATCATGACCCTCTACAAATTCCAGGTCGCAACCATAGCGATAATGTGTGGGAATGTGTTGGACCAATACTTTTACTCTGAAGAAAATCCGTTGCTTAAATTGCAGCAGTTAAATGCTCTGCTGTTAACAGCCGGTTACTAAATGCCAGAGGACACATTTAGAGATGTTGTAGGGTCACTTGTTCATAGGTTAAGGTTGGTTTTGCGGGTAGATGTGGGACCATGGATGAAAGAGTAGTGGTGACATTTAAGATTGCAAAGCACCTGTATTAAAAAAAGGAAGCCTTACTGAGTACAATTACGTGTGAAAAGTTTCATCATCTTTCTAGGTTTTGGTTATCTCAGTTTAAAGCTTTTTGCCTCGATAAAGGCCCAAATTTTTATTCTCTCAGCTAAGGCCAGGCATTGAACTCTCAACTGTTGGGGCTAAGTTACTTTTTGGATCAATCAACCAACGCATTTATCCACTAGGTCATATAACCTTGAGAACATAATTTAGTGAATAAAAATGATTCAAACTTCGTAAATATAACAGCAGAGTTGTTGACAACATTCCGAAAACAGTGTAACAAGTCCCATAGGTCCTTTACGTAGAGGCTGGGCCGCAACACTAAGTGTATTGAAGTTAGAGGATCCTAAAGAGATTAGAGTTTTGTACTTCTTTGAAATTGATAAATGTTTCTCCTAAAAAGTTAAAACTTTTGGAATGCACCTCGTATAAAAAAAAATGAACTGACTTGTAATTGCTTCTTTACGGTGTTCATGAAGGTAATTTTGTTGATATAGATATATATTCGTTTCAAAAAGTTAATTTAGCTACGCAAATGACAGATGCAGAAAAAATGACAATTGCAAGCTTAGATTTCACACATTTTGCAATTGGAGTAAAACAATTCTTTCTTTGAACATACAAATCGGAAATTCTAACAAGAACATTAATTAGGATTACCAACAAAAGCAACTATCTCGACTAGTAGGCGTGATCATTAAGGAAGGTGAAATCAGATTTAAATTCGTTTGACGGGGTCAATTGCAAAGCAAGATAAATTGTAAGATGACACGAATGTGAAATTGATAGCACTTAGCCTCAGCATCGAATGTCGCGAATTTAGATGTTGTCAAAAGTTCTTGTTATTGGCAAAAGTCTATCTGATATTTCCTTGTCATGAAGTTTTTCTTTTACGTTTTCTTTCCGTTGATTACGGTTGTTTTATTGAACAATTAAAAGCTCAGATCTCAAAAAGAATCATCAAAAGAGAATATAAAGAAAATTGATTTAATTGAAAATTAATTCCTAGAATTTGGTTTACGAAAGAGACGAAAGGAGAGGGAGAAAAGGAGAACACTGTTTTATTATTTCATTCCAAGAGTTTGGGTTTATTTTGTTTTACGGTATATCAACCTCAATGGGTTATTTAAAATCGACAAGATTTTTAGGATAGGTTCGTATGAATAGAATATATATTCTTTGTTAGAAGTCAGTTTGTGGGAGTTCAGGTTTCATTGACTTATTTTTGTTGTCGAGAATCAAATGCATATGGTAATTTATTTATTTTCAAAAACGTATAGATGGTATTTTTTTTTCAAAAGGTATTGCTGGTAATATTTTTCTTCAAAAATGTATTGCTATTAATATTTAAAAAAAAATCTATTCCTGATAATATTTTAAAAGAATCTATTGCTGGTAATGTGTTTATTATGTCCGATAATCTTTTTTTCAAAAATGTATTTCTGGTATTTTTACTATAAAAATCATTTTTTTATACTTTCATGGTGTTTTGACCCCAGTTCGAGGGTTAAATATTTGAGCATAGCTGGAACTCTAACAGATGCTACCACCCTGGGTCATGTTTGATCTGGGAACGACAGCAATTAAGAGTTGGTTCCACGATAATAAAAGCCTCCTGAACAGAGTCCTTGCTAGATGATGTAGTTTATAGTCATAAATGGTTGGATGACATTTCACCCCAAGAAAGGCAATAAAACTTCAAAGACAAGAGGTTACTGATTGTGAGGGAATAAAAAAAAAACGGAAAAAAACATTAGTAAAGAGAGAGAAGAAAAAAAAGAATAAGAATTAAGAACGCAAAATAATCATTGCCATTGTATTTAAATTGTTGAAGATCAATGTTGACTGAAATGCAAGAGTCCACTAGAGAGAAACTGGTAGTATATAATCTACGGTTGCAACTAGCAATTTAAACTGTAAAAACGATAGGACTTAGCTGCCAATCCAATCGATATGCCAAAGAAGAAAGCTTATCAGAACAATTACCATCAAAATGTTTATAGAAAAGTTACAGGGAAGATACTTTTATGAATTGAAGAAAGGAGAATGAGGAGGGCAGTGGTAAAATAAGGAACAAATAAAGTGAAGAATTTTTGATTTTTAAGTTATTTCGTTTTGTGTCCTAGTCAATAAAACTATTGGTATATTTCCAAAATATATGGTTGATTCTCGCGGTTCTAAATAAATCAAATTAATTCAAAGAAAATTTCTTCAAACATAATACCGTATCTACTGGCGTTAAAGAAATATGTCTAGAAAATTTGACGTGCCTCTTTAAGGAAGAAGGTTAGGGTTTTCGTAAGCCAACGATAACACCAGAGGAAGTTTATCTATGCCTGATGTTATGCTAGTTTTCGAGAATTATTTTATTGAATAAACTATGTCCTTGACGCCGGCAAATAAGGTAGTTATAAATACTTAAATAAATTAGCGTACTGGAGGGGCTTAAATTTAATATTAGATGCTCGAGTCCAGTGGGGCTTTCGACCCAGGCATTAGATCTTTATTGGTGGGGGTGCTAGTGTCATTATCTGGCGCACGATGTATCCCCAAAAGCAGAAGGGCCAAGTTGAGTCGGTCAATTTTTGTCACTTTACCTATGTACGTGTAGAATCTCACAGCAAATTGGAGAAAGTGTCATATTCCAATCGAGTAGGAATGCGGATAACTGATCATTCAATTGTTGTACAACTGCGTTGCTATTGGAAACATTACGTCAACATTATCGCGCGTAAAATTTCGACAGAATGTTTTTTAAATAAACATATATAGTAAATATCGGGATACTATCATCGGAGCGGAGAGTGCGCATATTAAACACGGAGATGAGTCTCTTCTTTTTATAGACGAATATTTCCTGGGTTCGTACGTATAGTCTTAATTCATTCATCGTCTTTTAATAGCTCTCAACGATATCTTATCTGCTGTAGTTTAAGAAATTTTACAAATGCTTTTTCCCATTTTCTATCCACCCCAGTTTCTGTTCTGCCATCCATTTACACAAGATCCTTAGGCAGGTGACTCACTCTTTCCCTCTGCTCATCTTAACTTCAGTATATGCTGTGAGTGTCAAATTCTCCAAGCCTTCTTTAGTACCCCAGAAATCTTAATTATCCTCTTTGGATGCTCAGTTAAAAATGTCTCTTTTCTTCCTATTTTCCCTAAAACTGCCTTGTTCCTCTCATGTTCTGTTCATGATATTCTTCTGTAGAATCACATCTCATTTGCTTGAAGTAACTTCATCCCTGAGTTAACTATCCAACATACACTGTTATATAGGGAGATTGATATTACATCACAGTTCAGTACGCTTTTCTAATGGAATTTTTTCCTCCTTTATTTTTCTTATATTTTGAAGGTATATTTCACTATTGTAATATGCCTGTGGATTTCTGTGCTAAATCTTCTGTATGTTCAGTCAAATTGCAAATACACATAGGTATAAAATGTGCATAGCTTAATGAATAAAAAAAGCAGTTTTACATGACAAATGATTATTTTCTAATAGAGTTCTGCATATGTTTCTAACGAAATTTTCCGTTTCTTAATATTTTGTTTAGGTTTTGGAAGTTACATTTCCCAATTCGAATGCTCTTTTCGGATTTCGGTGTCATATTTCCTGTTTTCTGTTGCAACACTTTCAAGATAGTTAAATTTCTGTCCTTGCTTGATTTTGACGACTCCATTTCGTAGCTGAAGTCTTAGGCTATGTCTTTTGCTGACAGCCATACATTTTATTTTCTTGCAAATGGTGGATATTCCTTTACTTAAAAAAATGCAAACACAAAAATCATATTCATTTAATTAAGAACTTGACTATTGGCTATGGATAAACAGAACTGTTATTTTCCTGGGACGGAACTTTATTGAAAGGTTTTGTTCACTAATTCCTATCGTCATTGAAAAGAATTTGGTTTACTTTCAAATACCGTAATTCCGCATGTATAATACGCAATTATTCTAAAAAATAATAAGCAAAATTAGGGGTGCGTATTATGCACAGCTACAAGAAATCTTTTAAAATATTCCTTTAAAATAAAATAATAATAATCATAAAACTAAATTAAAATAATATTATTCTATTTTAAAACCATTTTTTAAATGAGTAGAAAACGCTGGCCATAATGAAATTGGAGAGCTACAATTTATAGGGTTTGAGGATCAAACAAGAGGTGCGTATTATGTATGAGTAGAAGAATTTTCCAACACTTTCAGCACAATTTTAAATGTGTGTATTATGGATGAAGGCGAGAATTACATGAGGAATTACGGTAAATAAGAAAAAGAAACTTACTTAATACTTAATTTTAACTTATTTCCTGTGAATATTGCTTTTATCTCAATTACTTGTTAGAAATATTTATCCGGTAAGTTAATAAATTTTATTATTGTATCTTAAGTTTTCGCTTAGCTCCTTTAAATTATTTGATTTCTTTAGTTGAAATTAGAACAAAAAAAATAAGTTTTTGTCCATTAAGTATGAATTTTGTGTAGTTTAGCTAATATTAAACCCCAAAATAGATATTACGTTTGCTTATATATATATATATATATATATATATATATATATATATATATATATATATATATATATATATGTATAAATAAATAAATGAGAATCGCTCTTTTTTCTCTCACCGGAAGTTGATTTACGACGCTTTGCCATTTTTTTCTTCCTCGGTTCGAAAGACGACATATTGATGTCTCTTAAAATAAAGCCTTCAGTACATATTTCATCTTCCTGAAAAAATGTCTCATAAAATTGTACATTTCAGGTAGGGACATTTTATACACCAATCACGTTTATACATCTCTTACTTAATATTTGTTTCTCATAGGTTTTTTTTTCTGTGTAGCTCGCAGTGAATGGTTTAGTGGTATATAATGGATGTATCCCGTCTTTTTCACTACAATTCTTCCAAAATCAGCTTACTCCGACCACTAGGATTAATGGGAACGGAAGACATTAACATCACTTGGCACTTTCAGGCAACATGACGATGTGTCTCTGTATGAATGTAATTGAGGGAGTTACCTTTAAAAGCTTTAGCTAAGAAAAGAATAATGCCCGCAAAAAATATATTTTTTTATCGTTTCTATAGTAATGCAGATTGCATTGAAATCATAATGTGTTTATTAAATTAGGAAAATATGGAAAGCCATGATCGCCTATGTCCTGAGGAGACACAACACAAAAAGATGATTGAAATCATCCTTATTATAATCTTTAGTTATTTTTACACTAATCAATACAAGACTTACAGAAATGACACGTTGAAGCACTAGTTCACGTACGATCACTGAAGATAAGCAACGTTGAGTCCACTCAGTACCAGGATGGGTGACAACTTGGGAATAGCAGGACCTTTAAGCGTGGATGTTCGGATGGGGTAATTCATAACGACTCGGAATTTGAAACCGGAGATCCACTTTCAAGTCCTATTCCAGCCAGTTTCAGTATATTCCCTTACGCGCAAATACCATTGGGAAAGATTTGAATCCGTATCTTTTCCCCGCCCCCCCTCTATTGTTTTTATAGTTACTTAGTAGAATTTGTATTAGTAAATTCTTATTATCTCAGAAAAATTGTTACAATCTAAGAAAAATATCTGGCTTTAAATAACCTGTAAAAGTTGATAATCCTTAAAAAAAAACAAATGAACTAAGAACCTTATATTTATTTATTTTTCAGGAGCGAGAACAAAAGAAGAGTAACCAGGATGACAGTAGATAGCGATTGACATTGCATTTAAGATTAAAGTTGACTGGAGAGCATGGAGCAGGAAGGGAGTTCCACAAGTGAGAAATGCGAGAAAAAACTGCTAGGATAGAATTTATGGTTATATCTAGCCAAATCAACTAAAAATTGATGAGATATCATCGAGAACCTAGTACTGCGCTTAAATTCATTAAGTATAGATACCATAGCAAAGAACTCATCCGAACAATTACCATGAAAGTATTTATAGAAAAAGGATAGAGAAACAAATTTACGGCAGTGGGAAAGAGACTAAAGCCGAGACACCATAACAGAACATAATATTACTGATACTTTAGATTTTTATGAAGGATCTCAAAAAAATCAGACCATATGTGGAGACAATATTCTAAGCATAGGCGAATGGTAGACTTATACACCCCCACAAATATTGCAACTACAAGACTAACTTATCAGTGACGTTTTCCAATAGTTTTGCTCATTTGAAAAGTGGGTGGGTTCAAATAAAAGGTGGTATGTCCTAAGTTGTTTATCACATCTAAATATAAATACCGGGGAATAAAAGCTGAATTCCTGAACTCTTACCTTATATTCATGTTTTGATCTTAAACCATAATATCTTCAGTGGACAACAAAAACAAAGGCTTTGGCCTTGCCATTACAATACGTTTGGAGGGGACTGGATAGGGTAAATTGTCTAGCACGACAGTGAACCAACTTTCGTAGCAACTGACCTTGCAATTCAATATAGTCTTTCAACTTCTTTATTATCATGAAGCGGGAAGTGTTTTAACAATACTTGTAGTAATATTTCATCCTCCTTAGGTGCCATGAGACACCCTTGTGAAGAATAGGGAGAGATCCCCATCACGCTAATTTTGCTGCTTTGGTTTCTGTTGCAAGTAGATTTTTCGACATGAAGTTGGAAGCTGCACTTACAATCGATTGGAAATTTTATCTTCCTATTGAACTAATTGTCAACGAAGGCCAGTGAACCCAGTCTGACCTACTATTTAACCCATAGTTGGAGGGAAAAAGATGGATTCATATCTTTCCAAATGATATTATTGTAAAAGTGAGCTCAGTCGGAATTTGAACTCAGAACCCCCGTTTTACACCATCACACCACGCCCACGCCTTTGTAGTAACATTGCATATTTCAATTAATTCTCATTTGTCAATTAACATTGATTATTCATAATAATTTATAAAATGAATCTTCCCGCTTTTAAATTAATTTTACACTCATCAATGGCGTTTCAGTTTTGCAAAGAGCCTCTGGCAAAACTGTGTGAAATAAATCAGCAACGTTGCTCGACAAGAAATTGTGAGTGAAAAAAAACTTTTGAATACGTGGAATATTTAAATTTCATCTCGTTGTCTGAAGACATTTCTTCTTTTGTTTGAAAAGAATCATATTCAGTGGCGGCAAAGATTTTATTTTTGAAAGAACAAAATTTGTAACGTGATTTCTTTTTCGTAGTGGATGGCTTTGTTTTATTTCTTCTTTCCTCACCATCCTGGATATGACGACAAACTACATCTGACAGCAAGGCCTCTGATCAGGATGTTTTGAGGAGCGTGGAACCACTTAATTGCTGGTGTTCCCAGATCCACCCTGACCTAGAGTGGTAGCACCTGTTAGGGTCCCAGCTATGGGCAAATATTTAACCCCCGGACTGCGCTCACAATACCACGAAAGTATTAAAAAGAATTTTATAGTAAAAATACCAGAAATACATTTTTGAATCGGCCATACATTTAATAAATACATTACCAGCAATAGATTATTTTAAAAATATTATCAGGAATAGATTTTTTAAAATATTACGAGAAATATATCTTTGAAGAAAAATAATACCAGCAATACCTTTTGAAGAAATACCATCAATACATTTTGAAAATAAATAAATTACCACATACATTTGATTCTCGACAAAAAAACACTTTACAAAAATAATTCAATCAAACCTGATCTTCTACGAACTGAATTATTACAAAGAATACATATTATATTCATACGAGCCTATCTTAATAATCGTGTTGGATTTAAATAACCCATTGAAGTTGATATGCCGTAAAACAAAACAAAACCCAAACTCTTGGAATGAAATAATAAAACAGAGTTCTGCTTTTATTCCTCTGCTTTCGTCTCTTTTCGTAGACCAAATTCTAGGAATTGTTATCAATTTTCTTAACATGTTC
This sequence comes from Acanthosepion pharaonis, assembly GCA_903632075.3. Lineage (NCBI taxonomy): Eukaryota > Metazoa > Mollusca > Cephalopoda > Sepiida > Sepiidae > Acanthosepion > Acanthosepion pharaonis. The sequence continues at coordinate 416,463 of CAHIKZ030004411.1, forward strand.
TTTTGGTGATTCTTTTTTTTTTTTTGATCTGAGCTTCCATCAATGGCTCCGATTATGCTATTCAAGACGATATAATTCTTCCAAATATGATAATCTCATGACTCGTGGGGGTAACATCTAGGGTCCCAGCTATGAGTAAATAGTTAACCCCCGAACTTGAGTCAAAACACTATGCAAGTGTAAAAATAGGTTTTAATACCAGAAATACTTTGTAAAACAATTATTAACAGCAATAAATTTTTGTGGAAAAAAAATTATCAGCAATACATTTAAAAATGTCGGCATTAAATAACCCATTGAGGTTGATATACCGTAAAACCAAACCAAACCTTCTTCACTCGTTTTCCGCTCCAGTTACACGTCACATATCAAGGTGAACGACAGAAGGTGGCAGATATACAGTGTGCGATGGATAAAATGTCATCTAGATTACGTAAAAATGAAAATAACACTGACATATCAACAGATATATTTTCCAAAATTACAGAAAAATATCCTGAAATATTAAAGAGTAAATTTATTCAATAAAATCGCTATTGACTTCAGCCACGAACTCCAGTCGACTTCGGAATTTCTTGCATCTCTTTTGGACGGTCTCCTGATTAAGTTGTTGAATGTTGACATAATCTTGTTCTTCAGTTCATCTTTAGTGTTACAAAGTTTTTTGATGGTTGGTCTATCGCTAAACTGCGTTTCACACATAATAAGTAATCAAAGGAATTGCATTCTGGGGAGTTAGGTGGCCAGATGATATGCAAGTCGTCCAGAAATATGCGGATCACACAAAAGTCGACTACAAATATACACGTTGCACGAATTGTCGCTTAAATTATGCAAAAATGAAATTAACACTGACATCTCATTTTAACAGACATATATATATATATATATATATATATATATATATATATATATATATATATATATATATATAAACTAAATAATAATCATCATCATCGTTATTATTATTGAGTGAGTGCACACAAAAAAAATACCGCGAGGATACAAATGTAAGAAGACCAATATATCCTCATAGTATTCAGTCTGATAAGCCTATACCATGCACTGACATCTGCTACTATTATACAAAATTATTATTATTATTTTTATTTTTTTTATTATTTTTATTATTATTATTATTGTTGTTGTTGTTGTTGTTGTTGCTGTTGTTGTTGTTGTTGTTTCCTTTGATTTCTGTTGTATAACCATTTCCTTCTGAGTCCCAACCAGACGCATAAGGTCAGCAATGGCAACATGAATTTTTCACTGGTTAATAACATTAAAAAATAATGGCAACCTAAATTGTAAAGTCCCGTTGTTACAGGTTCCCTCTCTCTTTAATCAGGTTTGTGTGATGTTCATACCAGTTTCTTGAAATTTCCTTCCCGTAAAAGTTGCATATTTTCTATTGCTGATATTATCCCAACCTATAATGCCGAATGTTATATTCAGTAAGTATTAACACCGTGACAACTTCCTTCAAGATGGTCAATTGATTTTGGATATTTATCACAGAATCTCTATTTCGTGTTAACAACATTTTTCAGTATGTCTGCTTGCCAATTTCTAGTTAGCAATCATTAGCTCTGTGCAGCAAGAATGAAGCCCACGTTTTCAGCTTCTTCTTTTTCTTCTTCTTCTTCTTCTTATTATTATTAATCTATTTGTTCATTAATTAGTTCGTTAGCTTGTACATTACGTCCTGCAAATATTTCATAAAGAATAGTCTTTTTCGTTTTGATCTATAGGATGACAATAAGACACATATGTGAAGCTGTTTGGTATCAGTAGGAAAAAGAAAGAAAGAAAATGGAACTACAATTATTATTATTATTATTATTATTATTATTATTATTTTTATTTTCTTTGATTTCTGGTGTTTACACATTTCTTTCCGGGTCCCGCCCAGGGAACTAAGGTTAGAAATGGCGTCAAGACACTTTCCACAGACAAAAAAAAAAAAAAAAAAATACATAGATAAAGCCCTTCGTAAAGTGTGGGCTGTACTTGTCAGAACAATTTTTTGTATCTCCTTGAGGCATGGACTTCCAGGAATCCCTTCAATTAGTCTACTACAATCTTTTCCAACCAGTCCTAGGGCTCCAACTACAACAGGGATTGTTGATGTTCCCATATGCCACATTTTCGAGATTTCTATTTCAAGTTCCTTGTATTTTGACAACTTTTTGAATATCTTTAAAGATACATTACAGTCAGCAGTGACTGCCATATCAATAAGGAGGCACGGTTTTTGTTTGTGGTCTTTAATAGCAATATCTGGGTGGTTGGCCTTGATTGTTCTGTCAGTGTGTATTTTGTAGTCCCATAGAATTGTAACAGGTCCTATCTCCGTAACCGGGTCTGGTTAGTGTTCATATCAGTTTCTATCAGTTTCCCTCCTGTAGAAGTTGCAGATTTTCCAGTGCAGATATTGGCCCACTCTGTCATGTCGGGTTTTATATTCAGTGGGTGCCAACATCGTGCAACCTGATACAAGATGATCAATCGTTTCTGGATATTTATCACAGAATCTGCATTTTGGGCTCACACAATATTTTAGTATATGTGCTTGATAATTACTAGTTAGCAAGCATTAGTCCTGCACAGCAAGGATAAAACCTTCAGTTTCCGCTTTCTACCCTGCACTACGTAGCCACTGATGGGTACGGGTTTTGTCTACGTCAGCTTGTTTGGTACGGGCAGAGTATTGGCCATGAAGCGGTTTATCTTGCCATCGCTTCTGTAACTGGTCGGTTGCATTCGTCTTTGCTGTCTTTTTTAAGTATTTTGCAGTTTCAGCCTTTGTATTGTGCTGTGGTTGCATCTCTACGGCCATCATTATTATTATTTGTAGTTTTCCTTTTATTCACTTTCAGGGTGAGCCTAAAATATTTTTTCTGGTATTCTGTTTTTTTTCTCTTCATTCTGGCTTCCACTTGTACAACATTTACAAGCAGGTAGGAACATTTTTACTTACCTAAGATAATCAAATCTAACTTCCTACTTGAATGGAATTGTCAGTCTGTATTTAGTCAGAATATTATTCATTATTTAATTTTCAGGGTGGCTTTTAGCTTCTACTGTCGCCAATCATTCACCTGATAACATCAACGTCAGGAAAAGCCTTTCCTACAATAACTCCTAAAGACGCCGGAATTTTTATTATCTTTCTGAGTATCATTTATTTATCTATCCATACAAATTCTATTTCATTTTCTCCGCATTCCATTCTTGAAATATTTTGCGGTCTTCATTAGTTGTTATAATACGAAAAGTGATGCCACTTACACATTCGCCAGTTTCGTCTTTCTTGATTCGGTCGCCATTAATTCTTATACACTATGTTCCCGGTTTCTTCCTTAACTTAATCAACAACTTTATTTATCTTCCTTCAAAAATTACGCAAAGAAGTTGTTTGCTTGACCTCAAAGGCTTTTTAATTCTCAGTTTTTCTTTCGAGGATGAAGACGCACTCAATACCGCGGCTACTTGGCAAATTTCACACGCTGTCTGATTTGTCGATATTTCACGCTAATTATTTTACAAACAATGCACTCGTCTCGTGTCGACATTGACAAAATTACGCATTCTAGACATTATTATTAGAAGTATTATATATAGAGAGAAATGAAATTTCACACCAGTTAGAAATAAAGAATAGACTAAGGTGGAACGAAAATCCTGTGGCAAAGATGGAAACGAAGCAACTGATTATTTGATCATAATTCATAAATTTATTTAATATTATCTTTTACCCTCATAAATGATAGTGTAATCACATCTATTTGTAAAATTACTGATCCCTCGCGTGTAAAATTCGTCAGATTTTAAGACAAACATTCAGCGTCCGTTTTAAGCGTTTCAAAATTAAACTGTTTTCTATCTAAACATTGTTCCAATGATCCGAAAAGATTGTAATCACGTGGTACATGGTCAAGACGGTGAGGATATATTCTCCATAATTAATTCCATAATCTTTTCCTGATTAACTCGGATGATATTATTATGTGGGATCAACACGCTTTTAATATCAATCTATGACGGACGTGTATTTTTTCTGCAAATCGTTTCTGTAATGATAACAGTTCTTCGCAGATAACTACATCTTTTAGGTTCAGAATTTATGATAGATCGCACTGTTAATATATCACTGAGAATAACGTAATTTCTTCGTGTGTAGTCCTGGTTTGGGGATGGATTTTTCTTTTTCGGTGAGTGTTGATGACTGCTTTTTGTGATGGAGAGGATGTTCAAGTACGGTGGAGTAATGGTTAGCGGCTCAGATTGAGGGATCGAAAAGCAGGGTCAGAACAAATCCATTACGTTCTAATAGCCTTGTGAAAGATATCAATCATCTTCTTCTCCCCCCCCAGCTATGGGTAAATAGTTGGAAAGATCGGGTTCTATAGCCTTGAATGGCAACTGGTCTAAACGCAGAAAGAAATGGCAACCTACTTTTTATCACTGGTGAAGCTATTCGGTCTGCATTTCACTGGCGAGAAGAGGGCAACTCTTTGTTGAAACATGAACTCAGTGACCATTTTAGATACTTTGCCGAGTCCCTAAATGTGCTTTACGATCAGAGTATCTCATGTACTTTTGCTAATTCTCGTGCAGTTTAATTCAGATTTGCCTCTCAAGTAGACTTCGCCGAAGCTCAATATTGGCAGAACTTGATCGTTCAGATCGAAGAGAATCTTCAAGAGAAACATATCCTGATCTAAACTGGGCAAACCATCTTTAGCACTTCCAGACACTTAAAGTTGCATCACCATAGACAAAACAATGTCATGCCTTTCTGTTGCTGAAGAGACGTCTTAGAATTCATGTTGCATACAGTGTATGGGTCTTAATTAATTTTAAAAGGGTAAAATCGATACAAGACATGATGCTGCCTCTGATGTTAACTAAACAGCAAAAAGAAACATCGTCACCCCCAAAACGATAACAGAAATTACAAAAAATACCACCAAAAAACAAAATAATAGAAAGCAAAAAAAAATTTTTTCCTTAACCTACGTTTTGCTCAACAAACACCTCACAGATGAGACTTGCGGAAACATGAATGTGGTTCTACGGAAGAAGAGTAAGAATATCATGGACTGGACATGTGATTAACGAGGAGATTTTACGGATAATAGAAACAAAACAGACAGGTTTACTTAGAATCCAAAATATAGAATTGGAATGTCTAGGTTCACATGATGAGCAAAGAGAGTTTAAGGAAATTTTAGAGAAAATGGAAACAGATTATCACAAAAGAGATAGTTGAAATTTCTAGGGAACTTAATGAGGAAAGAGGCCTTGGAAAATCTGACACCCACAGGACATATGAAAGGCAAGAGAGAAATTAGCGGAAGCATACCTAAGGATCTAATGTAAATGTTTTTCAAAACAGAGATAATAAAGAAATAAAAAACTACTAAGAACCACGAAAGACGGGATGTTGTAGAGAGTCATGATTGTCAACGTTCTTAAGAAGAAGAAGAAGAACTGCAAATATACTCTCAAATGATCATTTAAAAATGCGACATAACTTTCTTTCCAACCTAATAATACCTTCATACAAGACAGTGAATATCAGGCAATCTTCTCACAAATAAGGAAATACTGTAAAAGACGAATGGCAAACATATAGACAGAACGTGCAATGAAAACGGAAGTCTTAAAGAAAAACAGGAACAACAGGAAATCCCATACTTACAAAGAGCACAAAAACACTTTCTGTCTGAATTTCTAGGATGAGTATCTATCATTATCACGTATATTATTTTGTGTAAGCTATTGTTCTCAGCTTTGTTCTTGTAATTACGACGTTTCGAACTCTGTGATAACAACAAATAAACCGAGGAAAATGTAAACAGTTTAAATAATAATAAAAAAAAGACAGTTGAAACTTCTGAGATATATAATGCCGTGTATAATTTGGACGGCCAGTTGCGTACTGGACATTTGTGTCCTGAACATTAGCGTACCAGACAATTGCGTCCCTCGACAATTGCGTTCCTAGACAAATACGTACCTGGATAATTGCGTACCTCTGATAATCTTTTGAAGTTACCATTTTTTTTTAAAGAATTGTTTAATATAGAAATTAGCATACCAATACCTTTAATAACTCTAAACAAACAGAAAGGTAGTTACTATAAATAAAAAAAGAGAAGAAATTTCTTTTTTAAAGAAAGAGAAAAATAAGCTAACAATTCCATTTTACTCCAGCATTGCGTACCACAAGCATCTAATAGATTCTGGATTTTATAGGTTATATTTTATTTGAAACTCATGACTAAGTTCCGAAAATCAAATAATGATGGAAAAATATATGTGGACGCGGAAAATTTACAGCTACCACTATCGTAAGAAAAATGCTGATGAAACAAATAGATACTGAAGATGTTTAGGGCAATGTTGCAACACTTTTAATCTGTCATAGCATTTTAAATAAAAAATAAACTTTTAATTTTTTTATTTTATTCATTTTATTCCATTTTTTAAAATTTATGATTACTACTTATGCCTTTTTCAAAATTTATGGTAATTGCCTTTAAATACTTCATAAAGTTATCAGATGTTCGCAATTATCCAGGGACGCATTTGTCTGGTCCGTAATCGTCCGGGATTCAAATGCCCAATATTCAACTGTCCTAGAGCCAATGCTGAAAGAGAACCTGTAGAGTCTAACACGAACGGAACACAAAGGGAATGAGGATGCTTTGCTGCTGTATGAGCCCTAGTTTTGAAGGTCTAAATCTGTGCAACTAAGGATTGGAAATAGCAATAGGATTGCGAGGGGGTAGTGATGTTTCATGTGTGGGAAATTGCTTGTAGGCTGGAAAATATTTCTTCATTCACAAGGCTGCATAGACGCTTTTGAAATTTACCAAGGCTGGAAGAATAGGAGTCGGCATCTCGAGCGAAGATATGGAATCAATATTCAGTTCTCTTTGTATCTTATTAATAAGTTCCATATAGGCAGCTTCTTCCAAAGAACCGCTGATATGTTGAAGAAACTTCCACGAGGATACTTCCGCAGTCATTTCACTACTGAACTCTTTATGTCTCGGGTCAACCGTTATCTATCCTATATACCTTTCACTTCTTAGTGTCTCTTTCTTAGACTGACATAACTCTTGTAAAGACAGAACGTAACAGGTGGAGTCTGATACTTTTTCAGTAAGGTTTATCCTGTACAAAATTCGAGGGTAACTTAAAGTAGAAGGTTACGTTAAGGATTAGTTTATACGAATAGCAGAAGATAACTTTTAGCTCTAGACTTTAAGAGGTTAATATTGTAGTGATTGGGGTACCATCCTCTTGGTATTCGGTTCCACAGACCAATGGTTCGCGGGAAGAAGCTGATGGAATACGGAGGGAATGTGAATGGTGTGATACAATGTAAGTGACGTGACGGATCCTAGCCGTGAAAGTTAGACATGGTGGAACCATGGAATAGAGAAATGAGAGGCTCGCCACATACCCACCACCCTGTGAGAGAGAGGTTGGATGAAAACGCATTTTAACCTTCTCAAGAATAGAAAGTGATGACTGAGCAGATCCATTTTCATCCTGATCTGTCCTTATGAAAGTAGAGAATAGAACAGTTAGTCAGGTACTTACTGGATTGGTACAGGGCGTGGGGGGGGTCTATCTTTCTGGAGCGTTGTATTAGGTTGGTGCAAAAATAATGACGTAATAATGTCGTTCTTTGAAGTATTTTTTAACGTCAAAAACGACATTATTACGTCATTATTTTTGCACCAACCTAATAAGTAGGCAGCCATTTTTCTAGTATATATAGAGTTTAGAGTGAACTTGAATCCCAATAGACGTACAAAGCAAGGAACATTTTTGAGACTATGATCATTCATGGAGACTGGTGTTGATCTACACCGGGTTTGCTTATCTACTATCATTAGAATGCGATATCTGAGTCAGTTTTTTCCTGAATCTCATTTATATCCAAATTTACAATTATCAATAGAATACCTTAGGGTGAATAAACTTTTTTCCTAGGTGGTCGGGAAGAGGTCTTTATATTAGTAAGATTAAAAATTATTTTAACCTAAAAAACAATAGACAAAAAATATTTTTAGTAAATAAATCAGGTGGGTCACTTTTATCGAACAACACTGTACTTGTATGTCATGCCATAAGTCAAGGAAACTGTTTATAACTCCTTCAGAAAACTGTATAGCTTGTTTGGAATCATTAATGATTGCTTTATTTCTTGTTTTAAACTTTGTTCTACCTTTGGTAATACAGCAGTATATGTACGTGGAATGAACTGGAAAAAACCCAATGTCTTTTAGAGTTGATTTCATCATCAGGCATTTTCTTTGGTTTTCCAGTGGCCTGGTCCCAAGGCTACCGAATTAAAGAAGTCGGTGATATCTTATAATTTTTATCATTTTGATACCCGATAATACCAAACTAAGTTCAATTTACTTGCATTATTTACATTATCCATATCTTCATTGCCATGTTCACAACGTTTCGCCCTTTGTAAGTTTCAGCTTTTTACGGGTGATTAGAATTTCCAATCGAACTCTTTATTTCATCCACCGGTGTAAATTGTTCCAGTTCCCCATGCCGTACCTCTTCTGGATGTCTCCGTTATTTCCGTTTAACTAAAATCTCCAGGTGTTGGTTCACCATTGTTGTGGCCTGGTATTGAAATCCCAAACAATTTGGTCCAGTCACTGTATCTATCCAGCGTCTTTATCCACTGGGACATGTGCCCTCAAGTGTGAGTTCAATACCAGGCCACAGCAGTAGTGAACGAAAACTTGGAAGAATGTAAATAGTCGGAATAATTTAAATGATGCAATTAATCATAATACTTAATTTCAGAGATTTAGCCAGGTCAATTTTTCTGTTGCTTTATTTTTTGCCTTTTTGCATAACCAGCATTGCTTATGTATCATTTAGTAACTCGATGCGGATATCAGAGATAAAAATCCTGGATGTTTTAAGACTCCTCAATTCATTTTTATCATTTTTTTATGTTTTAAGACTCCTCAATTCATTTTTATCGTTTTTTTATGTTTTAAGACTCCTCAATTCTTTTTTTATGTTTTAAGACTCCTCAATTCATTTTTATCGTTTTTTTATGTTTTAAGACTCCTCAATTCATTTTTATCTTTTTTTTATGTTTTAAGACTCCTCAATTCATTTTTATCGTTTTTTTATGTTTTAAGACTCCTCAATTCATTTTTATCGTTTTTTTTATGTTTTAAGACTCCTCAATTCATTTTTATCGGTTTTTTATGTTTTAAGACTCCTTAATTCATTTCTATCGTTTTTCTTATGTTTTAAGACTCCTCAATTCATTTTTGTCGTTTTTTTTTATGTTTTAAGACTCCTCAATTCATTTTTATCGACTTTTAATCATGGAGTTTAGTTTTCGATGTGACAATTTAATGTAGATTCTTTCTTACAGTTCTTCTTGACAAAAATAGGACCAGTTGGGGATAGAAACAGATAGAAACGTTTCCTTTGAAAGCGCTTCTTTTATGTTTAGCCCGGCTATTGTTTATCATCCGGCAATTAGTAAGAAAACAGAGTGCACGGTTGCCAGCAAGGGTCACGAACAGAATATATAAACAACGCATTGCAAATATCAAAATCAAGCAATTCCGAACATATAAATATCTGGGAAGTGTTTTAATAGTAAACTGAAAATATGACATTACAATACGAAGTCGAAATGGAATAGGGAAAGATGCCTTCCAGAAGTTAAACAAAGCATTAAGAAACAGGAAAATGAACTAGAAACGAAGAAAAATTGCTGAACCGCGAACAATGAAGAAGAGACAGATATATAGTTCTACAGAAGGATACTGAGGATATTATGGATAGAGAATATAAGTAACGAATTAGTTTTATGAAAACAAAAAGGATACTTATGAATTAGTAAGAGGCAGTTGAGATTTCTAGAGCAAATATTGAAGAAAGAGAGTTTGGAAAATTTGACACTCACAGGAAATATTTATGGCAAGAGGGACGCTGAGAAAGAGCACGTAACCTAACTAAAGGATGGTAGAACAGGGATTGTAAGCGGTAGTAAAAAATCCAAACATTCCTAAGAGTTGAGAAGAGCCATGATAGCCCAGGGCACGAAAAAACATAAGAATATCTGAAGTTGTATGAAAATTTAGCACGATCTATTTCCCAAAGATTTAATGGTTTTTTTTTTTGAATAATTTTTTCTGTTTCTGGTCTGCTTTTGGAATCTTTTTACTAAGTTATTCTAATCTTAAACTCATCACAATTATTTTTATTGTTGTTGTTTGAGTCATTTTTAAAAAATCCAACAGTGATCATTTCGATATGCAGCGATTCCTGGCAGTCGTGTCCGCAGGCTACCTTTAGCGGATTGGAATTAAACCAAAAATTGAAGAAACCCTCTCGGCATTGCTGGTTATAATCTTTGATTCGATATACCTATGTTAGTCTGTACTAAAATTAGAAGTGAAACACTGAAATGACTATACACTCGTTGGCTAGAAGCGGGTCAACTAACTCTGGGTAAATGCCAATGACATCGAATAATATATATATATATATACATATTATAAATTAATTGATTTAAAATATGTTTTTTTTCGCTACAATTTGGAAGGGATAGGGATGTATTTTACAATGAAACCTGACATCAGTTGAATGGATGTCGTCTGAATGTTTTTTTTAAAAAAAATTGTTCAGACGACATCCATTCAACTGATGTCAGGTTTCATTGTAAAATACATCCCTACCCCTTCCAAATTGTAGCTAATAACTGATACAATGATACTGACATAAGGAAATCTAGACATCCCTTGTTCAATTTAAGTAGAATATTCTGTAACCATGGAAATGTGATTTTAGCTGTGTCTTTTAAAACCCGGTAATTTTTAAAAGTTACTCCAAAATTCGCTTGAAGATGAAATGGAACTAAAGCTTTTTAATTTAATTGCAAAATTAAATTCGGGGTTTTAGCTTCTATTTTTGAAACATGGTTGGAACTGTGTAGCGAAAAAACCATATTTTAAATCAATTAATTTATAATATTAATGCTCTGTAAATTTACATTGAGCACTATTTTGTAAAATAAAAATATCTATAAGAACACCGGATTTTATATCTTACTGTTCTTTCTTTTTATTTATATTATATATATATATATATATATATATATATATATATATATATATATATATATATATATATATATATTTTTTAAATGTGTGTTTATTATAACTTTTAGGTTTAGACATTTAAGTTCCCTGCAGTTGCCGCCATTGCCTAATTTTACCTTAAAATATAGTTTAAAAACTTATTTTATATTTTGGCGTGAAACCTACCCGTAAGTATATTTTTAATTCTGACCTTATGTCCCCTTTAACTTACGAAAACATGTAAAGATTTGTTTTTTAAATTTCCCTAATAAATCGTTTTTATCATTAGTTATCTACCATCGCCTGAAGAAGTACCATCTTAAGTACTAAAACATGATTTTTTTTGTGTAGCGACATAAAAGGTTTTTATTGTAATTTATAATAATAATAATAATAATAATAATAACAATAATAATAATTAACATATATATATATATATATATATATATATATATATATATATATATACATAATAATAATTAAAATTAACATTTAATAATACAGACATATTGTGTCTGCTTATTTTTATACTGATCCTTTTTAGTCGTCTAATCAGTTTTTTGATGTTGAGATGGAATTCAAGGAAAAGTCGAAACTCATTGGGTTAAAAAAAACAACTTGCTTGAAATCCATACTAATTAGCTTTGCGGTATCTTTTATTTATTGTATGTTTTTCGTTAGAGGCACATTTCCTCCAGGCTTTGGTTCGTTGAGTTGTATTTCCCTAAGATATGTCATGTAGTCTTTTTTCACACAGTTGAGTTTTATTCTTGTTATTATCAATATTAATGTTATTTGCGTATGTCATGTTTCCTGCTTTGTGTCCTGTAGAGCCGGGACAAAACTATGGTCCTTCGACCCTATAGCAGAATTGACATTTAATTGATAGCACTTAGTATATATCTTCCTAGTAGGGCAAATTTTGAAATTTTTATGTTGATGTTACCTGGAACACTGTTAGTAAATTTGTCCAGTCCTTTTCTGACGAGGCCCAGAGACCCGATTACTGTTGGTGTCAGTCTTCATTCCTCACATCCTGATTATCCCGATATCCATGTCTAGTATTTGGACAATTCCTCGATAATTTTCATGGAGGTGTTTTTTAAGATGGTTCTTTTATGTCAATAAGAATATACTAGCTGAATTTCATGTTTTTTATGTTAATATTAGGTCTATTGGCTTTTATTTCCGTGTCAGTTTGAAATGGTATGTCCCAGAGGATAGTTACATCGTTATTTTCGGTAACTGTTTCAATGGTTTCAATTTTGTGCTACTTGCCTATCTTCCAGTGCACATATGTCGATACTTTAGTATGTCTGTGGGTATATTCATTGTTCCAAATCCGGACATCCTGAGATTATATGGTCGACAGATTCATACTAGTTTTTTGCAGATCCTGAATTTCGGGTTAGTTCCATCTTTGGTTATATGACAGTGATAGGATCTGGTTGCGAGGATTTAGATATGAGTTGCAATAATTAGGCCTTCCATTACAGCTTTCAACCCGATGCTCCTCGGCCACTGATATGTTTTCTGTTGGTCTACATCTGAAACTTTCATACTTCTCCTTCTAGTACTGGTATTTCTATTGGAAATCTGATATTTTTAAATGCCACATTCTTGCAGTTACTATTTCTAGGGACTGATATTTTGACAGTCTGTCAATTTTGTAAACTGAGATGTTTACCTCAGTAAGGATGATCTTGACGGTGAAATAGCTTTTATTTGTTCTGATTATTATTATTATTATTATTAATGTCATCATCATCATCATTCGATTTCTGCTATGGACACACTACCTACCAAGTCTGCGGAAAGACCTAAGGCAGGTCGTGGTGTGTTGTTATATGGCCACATTTCATGTTAATTTTTTTTTTTTTTTTTTTTTATCTCCGATGAAGTTGCTAGCGTTACATAGACAAAGTTCTCCTTAGTGTGTGTGCTGTACTTAATAAGACAATTTTCTGTATGTCTCTTAAGCTGGGGTTTCAGGGATTCTTTCAATGTGTTGTTTTGTTCCATTTTTTTATAATTCCAAGTGCACCTATTACCACTGGTATTATTCTTGTTTTCAATTTCCACATTTTTTCTATTTCAATTTCCAGGTCTTTGTATTTTGATAGTTTTTCAAATTCCTTGGTTGCTATGTTACAATCCGCTGGACAAGCCATATCAATTAGTAGGCAAGTTTTTTCTTTCTGGTTTTTGACAATAATGTCCGGCCTATTTGCTTCAATTTTTCTGTCTGTGTGGATGGTATAATCCCATAGAATGGTGACATCTTCTATTTCTGTAACCGGCGCTGGCCGATGTTCATACCAGTGTTTGCTTACACATTTTCCAAAGTGTTTGCACATTGTCCAGTGTAAGTATTGCCCCACTCTATCGTGACGATTTTTATATTCATTTGGGGCAAGTATAGAACATCCTGAGATTAGATGGTCTATTGTTTCTTGGTATTTGTCACAGAACCTGCATTTTATTATTATTATTATTATTATTATTATTATTATTATTATTATTATTTTAATCATGCCCTCCGAGTAAGGCAATAAAACCACTGAGACTAAGTTGGCTACTGGGTGTTAAGCAATATGTGAAAAAATAAACGCTATTAAGGAGCGAGAACAATACAAGGACAAGAATTAATTTTGGTTCGGTTGATTTTACGGCATCCCGAACTCAATGGGTTATTTAATAACGACAAAGTTTTCATTGCTGGTAATATTTTTTCAGAAATGTTTTGCTGTTAATATTTTTTATTTTAAAAATCTACTACTGGTAATATTTTTCTTTTTCAAAAATGTACTACTGTTTTCCAAAGAAATATTGCTGGTATTAAAACTAATTTTTATAATCTCACAGTGTCTTGACGCCTTTTGCCGAGGTTAACTATTTTCCCATAGCTGGAACCCTAACAGGTGCTACCACCCTGTGTCAGGATGGACCTGGGAACACCAGCAATTAAGAGGTGGTTCCATGCTCCTGAAAATCTCCTGATCAAAGGGCTTGCTGTCGGATGTAGTTTATTGTCTTACCCAGGATGCGGATGTAGTTTATCGTCTTATCCAGGACGACATAAATTAAGAAAATAGAAGTTTATGATTGACATTGCATTTAAATTTTTGAAAATCAATGTTAACCTGAAAATAAGATATTTCCACAACCGAGAAGTGCGAGAGAAGAAACTGTTTGCATAGAAGTTACGGTTATATCTGGCCACTTCTACTGTTAAATGATGAAATCTTGTCGCCAATATAGTACTGTGCTTAAATAAATTCTAGGTAGCATGGCCATCTGAACAATTAACATGAAATTATTATTATTATTATTATTATTATTATTTTATTTCCTTTGTTTTCTGGTGTGCACACATTTCGTTCCGGGTCCCGCCCAGATATCTAAGGTCAGAAATGGCATCATGACATTTTCCAACGACCAATTAAAAAAAAACAAACAAAAGCAACACAGATATTTTACATAGATAAAGCCCTTCGTAAGGTGTGGGCTGTACTCGTGAGAACAATTTTTTGTATTTCTTTAAGGAATCCTGGTATCCTTTCAGTGCGTTTACTGGAATCTTTTCCGATCAATCCGAGATCTCCAACTACAACAAGCATTGGTAATGTTCTCATGTGCCACATTTTTGAGATTTTGATTTCAAGGTCCTTGTATTTTGGTAGCTTTTTGAAGATCTTCAACGATACATTGCAGTCTGCAGGGACTGTCTTATTAAATAAGGAGGCAATTTTGTTTTGTTTGCGGTATCTAATAACAATGTTTGGGCGATTAGCTTTGAATGTTCTCTCTGTGTGTATTGTGGAGTCACAGAACACTGTTACAAGTCCTAATCTCCGTAACTGGGTTTGCGTGGCGTTCATACCAATTTCTTTTTACTTTCCTTGCCGTAGAAGTTGCTGATTTTCCTGTGCAGATATTAGCTCACTCTGTCATGCTGCGTTTGCCAATACCGTGCAACCTGGTACAAGGTGATCAATTGTTTCTAGATATTTATTACAGAATATGAATTTTGGGTCAACACAATTTTGTCATATGTGTATTTGATAATTTCTAGTTAAAAAGCATTGGTCCAGTGCAGCAAGGATAAAACCCTCGATTTCAGCATAACCCAGCACTACGTAGCCACTGAGGGGTATATCAGCTTGTTCGGTACGGGCAGAGCGGGAAGTGGTTTATCTTGTTATCGTTTCTGTATCTTGTCGGCTTCAATCGATCTGCTTTCTATTTTTATGTATTTTCAGCTTCATTCGGTGTATTGTGCTTTACTTGTATTTTTACACCCATTTGTAACTCATTATTGTTGATATTATTATTATTATTATTATTATTGTTATTATTATTGAGTGGTTACATCAGTAGTGACTTGTTGCATTTATTGAAGATTAAGTGTAGAAATTCTCATCAATACTCCCTTAACTTAATAGATTGAAAACAAAAAAATCATTTGGTTCCAACTCTTTTCCTAATACGCAGTCCAGTTAGCTTGCGAGAGAATTCCTAATCACTTAAAGATTTATATTCCAAAACTTTTTCAACCTGCTGGCAATGTCGAGATACTTATCGAAACTTTGATAAATGAAATCCACTACATACTTTATAAATACCAAATCCATTATTATTATTATTATTATTATTATTATTATTATTATTAACCTATATCACTGTTGTGATTATTACAAGCAAAGGATTCGTTTAATCTATCATTACTTAGATTCCTTAATGCATACAAATCTTCAGGCTTTAGCGATTTCGTTCCATGATTTGTAGAGAATTGAAATAGGAGAATCATGTTGGTAAAAGTAAGCGTAATATTGATTAATCAATATTTTCTTTGTTTTCCTTTGCTGCGCATAAACTGCGAAGAAAAACCAGTTGAAAAGATGAGTAAGACTTAACAAGGCAAAGAACGTGTTTAATTTTGGTTTTGTTTTGTCTTTGAAATTCCGCTTTCAGATATATTTACTTGAAATGTTATTCTTTATACTGTTTTTCAAATGCTTTGATTAAAATCTTAAAAGAATTCCGTTCGAGCAACTGATGGCTTAGCAGCGTTTCTGTTTGCAATTTCATAATAAGAAAAAAATTGTACTCGGTATTATTTGCAATTATTCAAGAAATATTTTTCCTTTTTCAGACAATCTTCTTCTTCTCAATTGATTTCTATTAAACTTTGCACACACATACAGGTCTATAATATATACAAATAAATACATATATAAGAATGGACACACACACATATATATGTATAGATAATTGAACATGCAATATGACATTATTGATACTTAATCACATATAAAAAAATTACACACTTACGTAAACCTATATGAGTAAAAATTATATATATATATATATATATATATATATATATATATATATATATATATATATATAAAAAATAAAATTTTCAGGAATGTTATATCTATGGTTTAAAGTTCTCAATGAACATTGAGGTCAATAGGCAGCGTCGACAGTCAATTTCATGTTTTAACGCAATTACCTGGCTATATATATATATATATATATATATATATATATATATATATATATATATATATATATATATATAGACCATTACGTCGAGCCCTTGCGTTTAAGCATGAAATATACTGTCGTTGCTGCCTGTTGACCTCAAGGTCAATGTTTCAACGCCATATGGTTGTAATCCAATAACACATTAAATACCGCCATACACACACACACACACACACTATATATATATATATATATATATATATATATATATATATATATATATATATATATATAGATAGATTTGGCAGTACATTTTCTTTGACATTTGATGAAATTTGCTTTTGTTTTTCTAACTTCCTTAAATATGTAAAAATTTAGGAATATTAGAAGACCTAAAAAAAACATCATCAAATTTCCTATACAACAACCCATATATATATAATTCAACACTGAGAGGCCATGTTTCATGCATGAACGCTATCCTCAGGCTCAGAAAATTGTGTTAAAGCAAGTGTGTCTGATGACAATATTCAATGTCTTATTAGCTTACAACCATATGGCATCGAAACATTATCTCCAGTATATTCACCAAATTTAAGCAACGCTGAGACTGGCCAGTACCTATATGAGTGAACCCTTTGGAATACTATCAGCTGTAAATTTTGATGTGCTGTTGATATAATGGACAATGGATCAGAATTTTTAATCAGGCAGCCAAGTTCTAATTTCTTTTGGGTTCGTTATATTCGCTTACGCGTAAACACTCCTGTTATGAGTTAATTGATAAGACTTGTATCACTAACTCATTATTATCTTAATTAATATTAACTGTTCCCTTATAAGGCATTGGCATTTATCGATTGAACAGCTTGTACTACTGTCGGTCGAAATTTCTACACGCTTTCTCTCATAAAAATCTTTCAGAAAAATAGTTTTCTCAAGTCCAGTAGTTGTTATCGCTCTTTCCAATATTGATGTGCGTTTCCTTCCTAATCTTTTATTTGTAGTAGTGTGGAAAGCTAACATCTTGATTTGTGTAATTGTTTTCACTTCGCGTTACATATATCTATTTTAGCTATACGTTATTTAGTGAGTACTCGTGTTTGAGTAGACTTGTTTACTTGAAAGTTAGGCATACTCCTTTATAAATATATATATACCGAGTGTGCCAAAATAATGTATACTCTCTTTGAATCGTTTATTCAATTTATGCATTTTCACTTGTAAATAAGATTAATACAAGAGAAAGAATACACATTTAAAGAAGTTCAGAGTAAAATATACAAAAAAACATAGAAAATTAACTTAATTTAATTAAGATAAAAGCTATTTGGGGCAATGGCAGAATGTTCATATAATGATGAGTTCACATCAAGTGCTCAAAATGGTTGCCGTTCTGTTCAATACACTTTTCGTATCTTAAAGAAATAGACCTACAAACGTCCAGTATCATTTCCCCTGGTATTTCAGCACATTCCTCTTCAATTGCTACTCTCATTTCAGTCAACTGTTTTAGGTTTTCTGCTGTAAACTTATGAGGTAATTTGTACACTATTTACATTATTCAGACTATTGTCCTCATCTTTGTTGCCATATTTCGTTTCGGCCGTTATAAGCTACGGCCTTCTTCAGGTGGTTGGGATATCGAAATGAACCCTTTATTTCGCTCGCTGGGGTAAACTGTTCTAGTTCCACGTGCCATGTCTAATGGATGTCAATTATCAGTTATCTTCTGTTAATTCAACTCTCCAAGTTCTCCAATGCCTCTAGGGGGAGGGGTCTTACTCTAAATGTATTGCTGATAATTATTTTTTATTTAAAAAAAATTATTGCTGGTAATTAGTTTTCATTTTTATTTTTTACAAAGATATGTTGCTGGTAATTCATGTACTATGAAAATGTATTGGTGATGTTTTTACTATAAAAATATTTATGCTTTTAGACTTTTGACCCCAGTTTGGGGATTATTTGCTCATAGTTGGGACCCTAACGCATGCTACGATCCCAAGTCAGGGTGGGCTTGGGAACAACAGAAATTAAAAGGTGCTTCCACGCCCCCAAAAACCTTCTGATCAGAGGCATTGCTGCTGGATGTAGTTTATCGTCATACCCAGGACTAGACCCTAATAATTGTTTCAACCCCAAATCAGAGTGGACCTGGGAACAAAAGCAATTAAAAGGTGGTCCCACGCTCCTCAACTTCCTCACTATTACTGCCGGATGTAGTTTATCGTCATACCCAGGACTAGACCCTAATAATTGTTTCAACCCCAAATCAGAGTGGACCTGGGAACAAAAGCAATTAAAAGGTGGTCCCACGCTCCTCAACTCCCCCACTATTACTGCCGGATGTAGTTTATCGTCATACCCAGGACTAGACCCCAATAATTGTTTCAACCCCAAATCAGAGTGGACCTGGGAACAAAAGCAATTAAAAGGTGGTCCCACGCTCCTCAACTCCCCCACTATTACTGCCGGATGTAGTTTATCGTCATACCCAGGACTAGACCCTAATAATTGTTTCAACCCCAAATCAGAGTGGACCTGGGAACAAAAGCAATTAAAAGGTGGTCCCACGCTCCTCAACAACCCCCCATAATTGCTGCCGGATGTAGATTATCGTCATACCCATGGCGCTTCCCATGTCAAGGACAACCAGTATGAACGATCAGGTTATTTTTTTTTTATTGACTTATAGACATTATTATAAATAAAAGGCCCTCGAGAAAATCAAATTAACTTTAAAATTAAATTAGAACGGGTGATGTTCTTTTGATTATGACTCATTATACTTTTCTGTTTAAACGATTTGGAATTATCTCGAAAAGCAATTTTTTTATAGCTTCTTTTATGTGTCATGTCTCGTCAGGACGTAGGTGATCATGGCTCTCCTCTTTCCCCGCTATTCCTTGTAGCCCTCAATAAGTCTTGTCCATTGTGATTTTACCCAGACCCTGTTCTGTCATCCATTTGCTTAAGCCCATGCGTTGCTTTTCTCTTGTTTGTCTATTTTTACCTCTATTCGTCTTGTGAGAATCTGACATCCAAACCGCACTTCCTCATTTCGTATCACCGAAATTTCAGCTGCTTCTTCTTGATGTTAACTATAAGCTTCCTCCTTGTTTACATTCTCTCCAAAGCCTCATCGTTGCTCACACGCTTTAGTCCATGATATCCTTAGCATCCTTCTGTAGAATCATATCTTCGTTGTTTCTTTTTAATCTTTGAGGAGACCGTCCAACCGGACAGATATCACGCAGCATTTCAGTAATCTTTTCTTTTGAAATATGAAATATTAAAGGAAATTCACAGGTGATACACTTTTATCATTCATTACCAGGTTTTCTCTTTCAGACATCCGGGTTTATTTCAACATCAATATTAAACGGCGGTCCTTCTGTACTTAAAGAGAATATGTCTTCTGAGATGATATACAACTAGTAAATATGTTCCATGTAATCGTAGAAGAAAGTATGTGCTTCAGTAGATATTTCTCTTACGGGTAGGCAGCAGAACCAAAGCGAGAATCGTTGTCACTATCATTCTCATGCCGCAAGATATTCTATCGCAAATCATGTATTCTCTGTCAACGTCACATTACATTACATAGGATGTCGCTCAGCGTGCCTCTTCTTCTTCTGTTCTGCGTAAATCTTCTCTGTTTTTCATTTAATTTGCGGAAAACGAGAAGGAAGGAAGGAAGGAAGGAAGGAAGGAAGGAAGGAAAGTAAAGGGAAAATAAAAAAGAAGCAAGAAAAAAAAGAAAGAAAAAAAAAGCAGAAAAAGGAGAACTATATCTGGGTTTGGAGGCTCCAATTTCTGACGGAGCTTCTTGATAACAAACACGATATTGAATTCGCTTTACGACTATCAATTATTGAAATGTGCGCTGCTGGGTAAAAGAAGGTGAAAAAAGTTGCTACATTAAGTCGTACGTTCCCGCAATTCACATTCTGCAGATTGCAAAAGTAGAAAGAGGATGATGATTATGCATAAATACCTGTTTGGAATCTTACATTTTTTCCCTGCAGCGAAGATTTACAAGAATAAAGTTAAAATACAATAAAAAGAAGAAAAAAAGAAAAGAAAAAAAGGACACTAAAAACATAATGTCCGCTATTTAAGTCCATTTCTCTAACGCATACATTTATATACATTTATCCACATGACATTCTAGTGCGACAAAATTATTTATACCTACATACAGACATATGTATATTTTTGCCGTGCAATCACAATTTGCATTCATATTCTGATACTTTTAAATATGACCTGGACATGTGAGTGAGTGTATTTGTGTGTATGTGGGTGAGTGCGTGTTGACATTCAAACATTCATAATCTCTGCGTTGCTTTAGAATTGCCGATATTAATAACCCTTGCCGATATCTATCTATCTATCTATCTATCTATCTATCTATCTATCTATCTATCCCTGCTAACATCTATCTATCTATCTATCTATCTATCTATCTATCTATCTATCTATCTATCTATCTATGCTAATATCTATCTATCTACGACTTTTTTAAACCCGATTTCCTTATCTAAATGCTCATACTTAATAAACAGAACGTATCTATCTATCTATCTATCTATCTATCTATCTATCTATATCTATCTATCTATCTATCTATCTAAGCTTTTATTAAACTCAGTTCCCCTAAGTTCTCATCTTTATTTCCATTTAATCAATTAGCCATGAATATAGCCACCATCCTATTTACATTGGTCTCAACGTGTGCGTAGATTTACATACACGCAGAACATGAGTACGCATGCTCAGATTAACATACACGCAAAACGACTGCACATCTGTACAGATAATATGGCCATCGGTATTCTGAATAAAATTTACATGAACTAATCATTTCTCAAATAGTATTCGTACCTAAAATATTAAATATTGATTTCTTATGACATTTATTTAGAACGACCAGTTTTTATTCCTTTATTTTATCAGTATTTCTTTAACCATCATCTCTGTTTTTCAGTCGTAACTACTCAGACCGCCATTCTTCGACCGTTAGCAAATAGACTCGATCGGAAAAAATAAAAGAAAATGAAGTGAATAATGATTGTGTGTGATAATATCTAATAATAAATTCATAACATACCGTTGTCTTTTATTCCGTGACATGAATAAAATAAAACCCACCGTGTCATGTATGGTAGGCTGGAAGGATAAATTTTGCTTCTTTTAACTTGGTTACTTGCTACCAAGATGTAATCTTGCTTAAAATACGAATACCCTCATTACTGTAATGCAACTATATTAACTATAATTCATACTGAAATAATATTTTTTGATTTTCCGGCTAACGTTACTATTCTAGATACAGTGGCAATCTGAAAAAATGAGCAACATAACCAAAAAATAAATTTGCTTCAGTTTTACGAACACATTTTAAATATTCAACAATGTACTTTCAGGCACCACGATTTTTCACATTCACATGGGCCCAGTAAGAGGGAAGATACAGAACTGGATGCATGATGTTAATGAAAGGAAGGTATGCAAAACTTATGAACCACGAAAGGAAACGTAGAATTAACAAGGTCCAGTGTGCACTGTATTGAATATGTTTTTAATATCACTGACGAACAAGAACGCCATTAATAACAAATCATTGATTAATTTGCCTTTCCAGAGCGAGAGAGACATGAAAGACTGGCGCCATGTCGGTTAGCCAATTCTTTAATCGGACAGTCGAGTTCGTAATGAGAGGAGTCAACATGAAGTTATACGTCTATATAATCAGTCGGGGTTTATGCAAACATGTGGTGGCTTGTAATCTCGGATATTTTAAAAAAAGGATATATTTACAGAACATATACAAATATAAATTAAGAAAATCAACGATGAAGTGGTAAATTTTGGGGATGCGACTATACAAGCAAATGAAGCATGTGTATTCGCATCAACATAAAAATCACTTTAGTCCAATGAAGACATCAAGGAGGAAAGCATCGCACGAAAAGAATTTACCACATTCTCATTGATTTACTAACATTGTTCTGGCATATAAAAATGAATATGTCATTTTCCCATATATATATATATATATATATATATATATATATATATATATATATATATATATATATATATATATGTGTGTGTGTGTGTGTGTATGAAAAGTGTATATAAATATAAATAATTATATATATGTTTAATTATTTAAATATTATATATGGTACTTATTAGAAAGCGCTCAATATCAGAGATAGAGCTAACATATTTGGTTGGATAGATGTGAGTTTGTGACCCTGGAGTTTGTCTGACGATCGCTAAAGTGTGAAAACCCAGGGTCACAAACTCACATCTATCCAATCCAAATATATAAATATATATATATATATATATATATATATATATATATATATATATATATAAATATTGACATCAAACAAAACGGTGACAGTCAGTTTCATGCCTAAAAGCAAGTTCCAGAACTGAACATTCGGTTTAAGTAAGAAACAGACTGTCACCGTTATCATTGACGTTAATATATATATATATATATATATATATATATATAACGAATATATATATATATAGATATATGTATGTAGAATATATATATATATATATATATATATATATATATATATATATATATGTAGAATAGGATTTTATTATTAATACGACAGACTTCAAACGTTATTTTTAGTGGATACTCGTATTTATTTATTAAACTGTTCGTTTTGAGTACAGGCCTGAATGTTCGAGTAATCTTCTTCAAGGAATATTTAAATTTGAGGCCCTCAGGACAGAGGAAGCTCCCGTTAAGACCAGGACATATTAGCCAAGTTTGCTTCGAAGAGTAGTCGGTCAGGCGAGAACAAATTTAGTCCTTTCAAGGGAAATTCTTCCCGTCATAGAATTTCTCAGAGTTTTTTTTTATCTGTACGGTTTCGTATCCAAATATAAATGAAGATAATATTGGAGGTGTTTTTTTATTAATCCGACAGATGATATATTTACTCGATACTCACATTTGAGTACAGGCTATGTTTATTATATATATATATATATATATATATATATATATATATATATATATATATATATATATAATAAAAAAAAATCCTCCAAGATTATCTTCATTTATATTTGGATACCCAAAGTATGTATATATATATATATATATATATATATATGTATATATATATATATATATATATATATATATATATATATATATATATATATATGTATATATATATATACTGTTTATATATATATATATATATATATATATATATATATATATATATATATATATATATATATATATATTTATATATATATATATATATATATATATATATATATATATATATATATGTATATATTGTTTATATATATATATATATACTGTTTGTTATATATATATAAGTTCTTTAGTATTTTTGTTATTATTTTTAAAAATAGTGCCCGATACAAAAGTAGTGCATAAATATAATTATTTATTTAAAAATATGATTCCAACGCTACATAAGATTTCTCATGTTTCAAAACAAGAGCCAAAATCTTCAATATAATTATTTGAATTAAATTAAATTAAAGTACCAAGCTCTTTTCCATCTTCAAGCGAAATCTTTTTTTGATTAACTAATTCCTGAAATTTACGCGTTTTATAAGCATATTCATTATTAAAATTAAAATTACTATGGTAACGGCTAGAGCAATTATTTAAAGAAAAGGGGCGTAAAGGTCAATAATTTGTATCAATATCTCAGTTACATTCAAAGACGTTAAGTCAGGGTAAGATTGGGGGTGTCTAAATTTAAAGCGGAAGATGACATCGTCTAGTCTTGTTAAGTGTCTATGGAGATTTATTTATTTTTTATTTTATTTTTTTCTGAAAGGGTTTTGTGTATATAAAAAATGTTATAAGTCGCTAACATTTGTTTTTTTGACGACTTCATAAAGGGTTATCTTTCTTTTTTTCGTAGGGCATTTAAACTATTTATTTAGACTTCGGAGTTTAAAAATTATTTTATTGTTTGTTTTTATGCTAATTATTCAATGCGAAAATTTGATGATGTCCACAAAAAAAAATCGTTTACTTATGTCTATTGTTTAATAGATTTTTATTATTTAGAAACTTAATAATGTGTACTTTTTCATGTAGGCATAAAGGGCATGGGTCATCCCAAGTTTTACAAGTTCTAGTTTTGTTTATAATTTTCCATTTTACTTTTGGTGTTTTATTAATTTCCTTCAAATGCCAAAGATATTTAGATAGAGATATCTGATTTCTTTTATTTATATTGTTGAAGGAGCACTTATGCTGCCTCCATCTGGTTTTAAATTCATTCTTCGTAGACCCAATGTACATCATATTAGTATTAGAACTCTCAATGGATGAGATAGTACATTGGTATACCACAGATTTTACGCGGCATTTATTTTCCAATGGGCAGTCTTCTGGGTTTCTACAATCACATAATTTTTCACTATTTTTGTCTAATTTAAGTGTAGGGTTTTTATTAATACTATTCTGGCATGGGGGTTTATTCAAGATTTTCAGTGCAGCTGTAACTTAATTTTAGGGTGTTTTTATTAAATATTTTACTAAATCTACTATTGGTAGGAAAGTGTTTTTCAATTAAAGCTAGGAATTTCTGTCCTAGCTTAATACTAACCATTTGGTTAAACGGAGGGGTATACCAAATGATTTTTCTTTTCCTGCTTTTTTTTTTCTGGTTAGTACAATTGATTCTATAATTGATGTTAGCATTTTTGTATCCACTATTTTTTAGGGCTGCGTTATAAAAATTACTGTGTTGTTGGAATATTTCTTTATTAGCGGAGATAATGTTGATTCTATTCTCTATTGATGAGGGTATATGTTTAATTATGGATGGAGGGTGGTTTGACATAGTGTGTATATATAAGGGGCTAGTATTAGGTTTTCTATAAGGTACGTATGTGTTGTTTGTTAAATCTAGAGTTACATCGAGGAAGGTTACCCATTTTAATTTAGTACAGACTGTTGTTTTTAAATTTATATTTCTAAATTCACTATATATAATCTTTCTAATTTTCTCTATTTTAAAATTAGTAGAGCTTCTTGCTACCATGAGCCTGTCATCTCTATATCGTCCGATGTTCTTAATATCTAATTCACGGTGCGCGGTCAGGTTGCACAGTATTAAAAGACCGACAAGGTCAGGAGACACCGCAGAGTCTAAAGATCCCATAGTGATGTCAAAATGGTCATTATTGTTTTTAATCCATTGGTCGCCATTACGAATGAGGACAGGTTTTTTTACACTGAGAATTATATTTATTTCTTCCTTTGTCAGGTCAGAATCTACAGCAGCAAACTCGTGAACAGATCCTTCGATATTGAAGTAGTAATCCATGATATCGAACTGTAATAGGGTGCAATCAAGTTTATTATCAATATTGGTAAACCAATTGATGATATCTTTGGTATTAATCCATAATTTTAAACCAAGGTGGTTTTTAATTTGCTAAGTAATTCTTTCTAGGATTCTTTTGCTAATCTTACCGATATCGGGTCGGGTAGGGTTAATCATTCTTGTAGTAGGGTTTTCCATAAAATCTTGTTTGTGGTCTTTAAGAGTTATGTAACATTTCTTTAAGAGTTATGCAACATTACTTGGATCTATCTATCTATCTATCTATCTATCTATTAAAAATATGTAGTATTTAATAAAATAAAAGTTTTTCTGTCTTTCTATCTATCTATTACAAATGAAGTATTTAATAAAATAAAAGGCTGTCTGTCTGTCTGTCTGTCTATCTATCTGTCTATCTATCTATTTATCTATTACACAATATATTCTGTTTAATAAAATAACGGATCCTACACAAATACGAGTATCCGCTAAAAGCAAAACTTTAAAGTGATAAAAATATATATCTGTGTAAATTACTTGAATATATCCTTTTCAAATATCAATTTCCAAAGCTATAAGATATTTTCTTACAGACTCGTTGGATCACTGTTATCATTGTCAGGCTTCTCAGTTTTTCTTTCCGTCAAGATAATTTACTCTGACAGGAAACTGTCTCCAGGAACTCTACCCAGCGGTTTCACCAGATTTAAGTCCCATTGAACATGAATGAAACATGTTGCAAAAATCGCTAAATTATCTACAACCACAACTCAAATATGAAAAGAACCTGGATAGATAAGCCGACGCAACGGCCCCAGATTGTTTAATCCATTGCTATTCAGGTGAATCGCGGAGTTACGTGTTTTTCTGGCAATTCAGTTTTATATATATGCATGTATGCTTATGTAGTGTAAATCTGTACGCGTGTGTCTATATGAACAAGCCTATTTAATAGAATATGTAATCGTTCACAGAATTAAGTATTTGTATACAAATAAGTAAATTAGAAGATTTTGTATTCTCATTGTTTGGCATAAATGTTCAGATTTGAAGATGATTTTATGACTGAAATTCTATATATTTTGGGGCGCTTACAAACATAAACTCTAATGCTATCACATATACATTTGTTAGAATAATGTTCATATATAAGTGAGCTTAAAAAGATTGCATTCCATCGATTTATTTCAGTCCAAAATTTTAGTCTACATTAATTTGTTCATTGTTTACAAATATATGATCCTATCCAGAGTCGCAAATATATTCACTTCCAGATGTTTATAAAGATTTCATAGTTGGAGAAATCTATCACAAATACGGCAACATTACTTTATTTAATTAGTAAACGCATATATTTCGTCATTTTTAGATACAAAGTTATAATCTATCTATCTATCTATCTATCTATCTATCTATCTATCTATCTATCTATCTATCTATCTATCTATCTATCTATCTCAGACTATTCTTGATCTATCTATCTATCTATCTATCTATCTATCTATCTCAGACTATTCTTGATCTATCTATCTATCTATCTATCTATCTATCTATCTATCTATCTATCTATCTATCTATCTCAGACTATTCTTGATCTATCTATCTATCTATCTATCTATATCTATCTATCATCTATCTATCTATCTATCTATCTCAGACTATTCTGATCTATCTATCTATCTATCTATCTATCTATCTATCTATCTATCTATCTATCTATCTATCTCTATCTATTCTTGATCTATCTATCTATCTATCTATTCATCTATCTATCTATCTATCTATCTATCTATCTATCTATCTATCTATCCCAGTCTATTCTTGATCTACCCATCTATCTATCCCCGTCTATTCTTGATCTATCTATCTATCTATCTATCTATCTATCTATCTATCTATCTATCTATCTCAGACTATTCTTGATCTATCTATCTATCTATCTATCTATCTATCTATCTATCTATCTATCTATCTCAGACTATTCTTGATCTATCTATCTATCTATCTATCTATCTATCTATCTATCTATCTATCTATCTCAGACTATTCTTGATCTATCTATCTATCTATCTATCTATCTATCTATCTATCTATCTATCTATCTATCTATCTATCTATCTCAGACTATTCTTGATCTATCTATCTATCTATCTATCTATCTATCTATCTATCTATCTCAGACTATTCTTGATCTATCTATCTATCTATCTATCTATCTATCTATCTATCTATCTATCTATCTATCTATCTATCCCAGTCTATTCTTGATCTACCTATCTATCTATCCCCGTCTATTCTTGATCTATCTATCTATCTATCTATCTATCTATCTATCTATCTATCTATCTATCTATCTCAGACTATTCTTGATCTATCTATCTATCTATCTATCATCTATCTATCTATCTATCTATCTATCTATCTATCCCATCTATTCTTGATCTACCTATCTATCTATCCGCGTCTATTCTGATCTATCTATCTATCTATCTATCTATCTATCTATCTATCTATCTATCTATCTATCTATCTATCTATCTATCCCAGTCTATTCTTGATCTATCTATCTATCTATCTATCTATCTATTATAATTTTATTATTTGACAAAAGCAGTTTACACACTACGAAGATGCAACTTTGTTTCGGTGCATTTCAAAGGCACATCGATGGGTAAGTAGCGAAAATCGTTATGAACAATCCTGCTTGTAGGGCAAGCCGTATGTGAAACGTTACTTCCTTTTTTCATTTGTTTGAGAAAAAATATACATAAAACAAAAAGGAGACAGAGTGGAACAATAGTATTTGTTGATAGCAGCTTGGTGAAGGATAGATAGGGCGTTGAATGCTGGCTAGTCTGGAAAGATTCCTTACCGAAACCACGGTCAAAACTTTAGGCACATCATCAATTCACAAGATCTATCTATCTATCTATCTATCTATCTATCTATCTATCTATCTGATTTAAGTTTAATATTAAGAGCTAGCAAACACACTAACAATATTAATGCCATTTTTGTTATTCTTAAAACCTGTATTTACCCCATTAATAGCCACCATGAAAATAGACAGAACCTTATTAAAAAAATATACACATGTACAGATCAACGAGCACACACGCACATACATACATACCTACATACGTGCACACACATGTATACGCTCTTTGATAATGGCTTATGAAAGCCGAAAGCACTTAGCAGACATACGCCAACATCTGCTCAATTTACCCCGGAAATAGAAAATATATTGGAACAGAAATAACATAAACATTTTCGTAGACATTTTTGTGAACATTTGACTCAACATAACATGGTGACTGTCGGTCTCACGCCTATCAGCAGCAAAGATACCATTAAACCTCATGCGGACTCGATAGAGCGTGCGATGGGTAAATTGTCTCCATTTTATATTCTTAATTTTGCGCATGCGCATTTTTTGCTTTTGAATTTTGTCGATTGCACAATATAGTAGGCTCAGTTGGGCACCGTCTGCGAGAAAATGATCATCACAACGCAATTCACTCCGCCTGAAATTTGGAAACGTCATGATGTACTGCTTGGCATTCGCGCCAGAAATCCCAATACGAACATTTCAGAGTGTTTAGATGTCAATCTGAAGACAGTGCAGAGTATTTAGAAAGAGTTGGATGAATCTAATAGTGATTACGAAGTATTTGGAGTGATCACTAGAAATGGCGACGCTATGCCTCCATTCATCTTCCCACTGGGCCTCAAACTCAATACAGAGGCGTACATCAAGTGCCTTGAGGAAGTGGTGCTGCCCTAGATCAAGTTGTAGTTGTTGGTCTGACAGCAATACTCTTCACCACATCACACAAGCACTAGTATCCAGTCATAGTTGTCAGACAGTTTCTCCGACCACATATCCTCAGGCTGCAGCCCCCTTGATATGTGGGACGCAGTTGACAAAGAGACCAATAAAACCCCTTGTAACACAAAAGATGAACTGAAGGCAGGGATTCTGGCAGCAATCAACATTTCATACAAGGAGACCGTCCAGAAGAGATGCTGAAGATTCTGAAGTCGTCTGGAGGTTCGGTTGAAATCGATGGCGATTTTATTGAATCGTTAGTATTTCAAGATAATTTTGTGTAATTTTGGAAAATATATCTGTTAAAATGAATTATGAATGTTATTTTCATTTTTTGCGTCATTTAGACGGCAACTTATCCATCGCACCTTGTATATAGGCCACTGCGGGAATTAAAGAAAGTGGAAAAAGGAAGAAACCAGCTCGTCTCATTCTCTTCATTCGGGACAATGCATTAAGCATTGTCGTCACTTAGCTTATTTATTCGTTTTGCATTTTTTTCATTTCAAAATGTCGCCCCTTTTAAATAAAGTTTATATTATTAGTATTATTATTTAATATTATTTAGTATTTTTTCTTCACAGTCAGATAAGCTTAGAAAGAATTATTTTCATGTCTGCATTTATTTTTAAATAAGGTCCGATCTTGTATTTAAATGTTTATCATATTTTGACAAGGTGAGTATGGTTTTCTTCTCCTCTAGGCAAACTACAATTTTTTGTCTTGTATGTTGATATTGTTATTCTCTTTGTTATCTTTAGTATTTTCGTTTGTGCTTTTGCGTTTTCATATATATTTTGAAAGAGTTGTGTAATTTGAATACTTATTTTATTAAGTAATATTTTGCGCGGGTATCTTCCATGTTTTTAAGGACTTTCTATTATTCATGCATAATTTCTGGGTTTCATATATGTCTTACCATAGCTTCCTATATTATTTACTAGCAGTAGAGCCCGGCGTTGCCCGGGGATGTAACAGTAAGAGATAGAACAAGTATCGACCATCATAAAGACGGAAAAATAAAATTGACAAAGATTATTGTTTATGACTTAATTAGTTTTTTTTTTTTTTTTTTTTTTTTACGAATTGGTCAAACCCAAACTCAAACAAAAACATTGTTTTCAATCGTTATGAGTCTACCGATTGAATAGAATTTTATTATAAATAATTGTCTTGTAAATGGATTTTTTAAAGCATTCTGAATGTAAAAATAAAGAAAAAAGTGTGTAAGACAATAAGAAACACTACCTGCCAAAAAAAAGTTAAGTTTTGTTGAAATCGGTTGAAAAATGTAGGAAATCCGATCCCATATATAAACGAAAACACACACACACACACACACACACACACACACACACACACACACACACACACACACACACACACAGCCTGGGTTTTATAATAAGTATAACTCGATATGAGTTGTCTTCCTTTCATTCTCGCGATAGCGATGCCTCTTAATTGTGTTTTCAAATTGATTTCGTGCAAAAACAATTGTGTTTTTCCAATTTTTGGTGCTGTCAAAACCACCGCAAGGTAATTTTACGTAGTCCTGTGAAGTTTTGTTGAAATCGGTTGAAAAATGTAAGAAATCCGATCCAATATATAAACGAACAGACACACACACACAACCTGGGCTTGATAATAAGTATGGTTTTGTAGACAGTTGCCATTTAGTGTGCATACCTATATATTCTTCAGTTATAGGTGGATGTTTTGAGTATTTTGTCTTTGTGACTTTTTAATGTATTAAAAAAGGAAAAACCTAATTACAAATTATAGACACCAAAATCAAGTAAGTAGAGAAATGTAAATATCTGTGAAGTGTTTTAATCAACTGTAAATCAAAATTAACATCAACGTCATTATGAATAATTACTAAGATTAGCATGGATTAGCCTGGCACAAAGAAATCTACAGAAATTCCGTAAGCATCAAAGCGATTATAAGGCATAGTATCTCTTACTATATTTCTGTAAGAACATTTTGAAAGGTTGCATTTGGTGGGACTATATTCTTCTGTTTCTGAAATAAAATGGAATTAAATAATAAAAGGAAGGTAATTTTTAATCTGTTGTGCGTGGGGTCTGGAAAGACACAACACTTATCTCGACAGAGTCAGTCATATACTAAGCTAGACAATTTGGCTTGATTTGTTTTGTTTTACGGCATATCAACCTCAATGGGTTATTTAATGCCGACAACTTTTTTTCCTGGTAATAATTTGTTTTGTCAAAAAATCTATTTCTGGTAATATTGTTTCCTCAAAAATATATAGCTGGTAATATTATTTTCAAAAACGTATTGCTGGTAATGTTTTTCTTTTCAAAAAATATACTGCTCGTAATAGTTTTTTTCTTCAAAAATTTATTTCTGCTAATAATTTTTTAGAAAGTATTTCTAGTATTAAAACCTGTTTTTGACACTTTTATAATGCTTTTTACCTCAGTTTTGGGGTTAACTATTTGCCCATAACTGGATCCCCAACAGGTGCTACCACCCCGGGTCAGGATGGACCTGGGAAGACCAGCAAATAAGAGGTGGTTCTACGAACCTCAAAACTCCTGATCAAAGGTCTTGCTGTTGGATATAGTTTATCGTCTTACCCTGGACGCGGATGTAGTTTATCGTCTTACCCTGGACGCGGATGTAGTTTATCGTCTTACCCTGGACGCGGATGTAGTTTATCGTTATACCCAGGACGACTAAGCTAGACAAGTTAATAGTATTATCGTCTTTCTCCTAAACAATTACCAGGACTACTTATCATGAATGGATCAGTCCATTCATGATAGTAAAGAGAGTAACCGACTCTTACCGCAACAGAAACATCTGTGCAGTTAGTAGTAGCAGAACTTATTTCAAGATTATTTATTTCTCTTTGTTTTTTTTTGTTGCGAAAATCCTTTTTAAAAACTAATTATAAAAAGGAAATTACTGATATTTACATTGTTTTATGATGTGAAATTGAAACACCGAATAAGCTTTGCGTGGGTTGCTTTTGGTAAACATGAAACTATGTTGCCATGAACAACAGTAGTAATCTAACCTACAACGATAAAGCCCTTGTGTAGATTCTTCCAGTTGTTTTATAATGTTTAGATTGCACAGTGGGGACACATTTGTTGTTCATAATGACGGTCGTCTTTGAGTATAGAATCCAGAGGTTGGCAGTGAATATTTCGAAGACAGTAGGGAAAATGGCCGCCTTTATACACGACGGTTTGAATATTCTACGTCTTCTGATTGGTTAACCTTCTATTGGTGGACTATAAAGTGAGTCAAGTCATTTGGGCTAACTCACTAGTACATAGTACTCCAATAACTGCAACAACATTCGCATTAAGTCGACACGTTCCAAAACAATAAAAGATCACGAGCTGATAAGCAAGTGAAAATAACTTTTTTTTAATATTAATGTTGACATAATACAAGGCCAAAGAGCCACTCTAGGTAAATAGTTACTATATTGCGCTGAATGAGTGTAAAAAGGGTAAGAAGTGAAGTTCATGGACCTATGTAGGAAAGATGACGATTAAGAAGAGGTCAAGAATAAATGAGAGAGCCTTTCCAAAGATTCAATGTCTGCAGAGTTTATACAGTAGTCTCCGATAACACACCTTGTCAAAGGCCTTTGTAATTGTCTTGATAAATTTATTATCTAGTCCCTCGCTGATTCTGTTTCATTTACGACATCAGCTGTGGGTCTAAGAGAGCGAAATCCATACTATCACTGAGGAGGTTGTCTTTTTGCGGTGTTCAACAATCTTGTTGATTAACAATTCTGAGAAACAATGGGACAATATTGCGACGGGCATGAGCGCTCACACGCATTCTAAAAAGATGACAGAGAGTTGTAACAATTCATGTCCTTGGGGAGCATCTCTCTCTTTCAATGAGTCGTTGAACTATTTGAAGAATAATCACTGGGACCTTGTCCGGACCGGTGGCCTTCGCAGAGCTAAGGCTTGATAATTTTGGAAACATCCTGCGTTGTGATAGAGATATTATAGAATTCGTGCTCCGTTATGAGGGGGGAATTCAGATAATTGATGCTCCTTATGATCTAACATAGAGGCACAGTTCATTGCAAAGAAGGTTACCTTGTCATATGAGGAGGTAACAACTTCAGAATATTTTATGGTAGCTGGCATAGATGCTTTGTCACTATTATGAATTTTATTTGAGATTTTCAAGAACTCACATAATCCATGTCTTGTTTTCACCCTTGGCTTGGTCTGACTGCGTTTAACTGCTCTTTGAGTTTTCTAGAACATTCTTTCATTAACTGCAGGCAGTCCAGAAAGCCGCAAGTGTTCCATTACACTAATCCCTGTGTTAGAGATGGTAATAGTGGTCGTGGTGGGTTATGGCTGCAGTAAATTCTGGCGTGAACCAGGGTGAGCTATTTGGTTTCTGATGGAATTTTTTCTTTGGGATACATTTCTTAGTGACTGATAGAATCCATTCAGAGATGATGGAACCGGTTAGAAAAGCTCTATGTCTGTAGAACGCTTACGCAATGTAGGATCTGAAGCTGTTCCAGTTAGCTTTGTCGTACAAGAAAGTTAGTTCTGTGAAATGGTACTTCAGGGGATGCTTTCTTTTTGGCATCAACATTAACATTGATCAGCGAGTGGTCAGAAGAGCCGAATAGAGGCAGAGCCTTTTTCAAGGCAAGACGCGAGGAATATATCTAGGAGACTGCCTGATTTGTGGCAGGAACACGACTGGGTTGGTAAACTATTTGGGTCTGATCATAAGCTAGAGAGAACCTTTGACAAAATATGCCTGCTTCGTCGGTTCTGATTGGGTGGTGGATATTGACGTCACCATGAATATGAATGATAGCCGAGGGATGGACAGAAAAGATATAATCACTGAGAAATATAACTAATTTGTCTTCACTCTTCGATATCATCTAATTGAAAACTATTTTAACACTTTTAAAAGATCAAGTGCATGGCTCACTGAATTGTCTTGAAGACATGATGCCTGGAAAAAGAAGTAGAGGAAAAGCAAAACAAAGGTTTGGGAGATAGCATTATTCTGTGGTCACCAATTAATGAGTGACAAATCTCTATCTATAAAAGGCAGGATGTGTGTGTGTGTGTGTGTGTAACGAATACACGGCCGCAATTTTCGACGGATTTGCACCAAAATTTACATGCACATACTCCAAGTTAGAGGGAAGGCCAATACCGACTTTGCATTTCCCAACTTCCATCGATAGTGGAAATAATCGACTTTTTCATGCTTCTACGGTAGTTTTCCACTTACGAGTCCTTTTTGAAAGCTGATCGTTTTGTGTTGATTTTGTTTAGTTCTTTTTCGTAACAGTTTTAATGTTTAGTATAGAGCTTAGAAAAAATTCGCAGTGTGAGATAGGCAAGAAGTAAGGTATGTAGCAACATCAGCACAGCAACGAACACTCCTTTAAAGGCAAGGAAGGGCAAAAATATTTTAAGTCATGTGATAGCGATTGGTGTATGATTCCTACGATTTTTGAATCAAGCACGGGTAACGCCGGGTCATGCTGCTAGTACTTAATAAACTTATTCAGGATTGTAATAAACGACTCATATTCGTTCGCCAACGACTTCAGATGGAGACGCCGCCAAATAATAATGACATCTCATCAAATCATTTCATACTATTAACATTACCTTCCGAATTTATGTTTGTAATTTTAACGAAACAACATTCAAAATACAAGCCAAATAAAATTTCTGATCTCTGAATTTTTTAACATGCAAAAAATATCAATTATTATCACCTACCACATTAAAGAAAACATATACATATATCAGAACTTAATGCATTTACTATGATACAAGAAGAGGCATTTCAGATCATCAAAGAGCCTAGATGTTGACCAGCCGCCGGATGGAGAAGTATGTGACCTCACACCGGTACCCGCTTCTGTAAGAGTGGAAACAAGAATGTTAAATGGAATTATAAACAACTCCCAGAGAGAAGTAGACGGCAGTCTCTCACATATCGCTGATAAAATGTAAGGTCCGTGTATCGGATCATGGCTCTGGGAACTGCTTTACTTACACATTGGATGAGTGTAACTGATGAAATATTGGAGATAATAAAATTTAAGGTTAAGTAATAAAGATTCATGTTTCGTGTTATCCATTTTTCAGTACACCGAATTCTTTACATAGATAATACTAGAATCAGAACCTACTGCGAGGTTTTATATCTTGTTCATTAAAATGACAGACTTGTCGTTAATGTTTCATTTCTAATTAGTAAAAGGGCAACAAAAACAGAAAAGTGTTAGGATGTATTTAAAGTTGTTGGTTAGCTTTGATTACCTCCTCTTGTTTGCTTCAAGAATGAAATTCAATCGGCGAAAAATGATATAAAATATACAAATAAAAAAATAAAATAATAATAATATATTTTCTGTTTCGAGCAAAATTTCAATTACAAATTTCAGAGGATAATTTGCCTGCTATTTACGGCGAATGCATTTGCAAGACTCTTTAGATGCAACTTTTAGAGACAGCGAAGCGCAGCTCCAAGCATTCCATATATTCCCACCGCAAGTTGTATGCTAATAATGATTCTAATTGTTGTTATTATTGCGTTCATACGCTTGCTTATTGGTATTTCATTTGCACTTTCTTTTACTCTTTTTCATTTGTTGATTTCGTTTCGTTTTATTATGCAAGCATGAAATTAATTCCGGAATTTATAACAACAGAATCTTCAATCGAGACTTCATACTTCGGTAAAAAAGAAAAGAAAAAGAAAATAGTCGAAAGAGGAAGAAAGGAAAAATAAAAGTAAAGCAACGAGAAGTGAAAGGAAAGCGGAAACGATTGTAAATGAAAGAGAAAAAAGATGCAAACGAAGAGGGAAGGCAAGAGAAAAGAATTTAAAAATCTGATTTGAGAAGAAAGAAAACATAAACTGGTGAGAGCAATTTAGACAAAGGAAGAACAATGATCTGTTAAAAACAAATGAAAAGATGGCGGCGAAGATTGTCGAGTACAAAATGAAAAGGCAAGAAAGAAAGAAAGAAAGAAAGAAAGAAAGAAAGAAAGAAAGGAGTAAGAAAATAAGAGGAAAAGTAAACACAAAAAGGGAAAATTCTGAGAACAGCGTGACGATTAAAAAAAAGATCAAATGAATAAAAGAAAAGAAAAAGCGCAGACAATAAAATATAAGAAAGGAAAGTAAAAGGAAAGTCCTTGAGAACAAACATAAGGAAAAAGAGGTATTAATTTTAAAAAATGCAGCAAATGAGTAAAAAATACAACCTGTAATAGATAAAGAAGAGAGAAAACTGAAAGATCAAAATGGCAGCTCAAAAGGAAGGGAGATAATTGAGGAATTTAAAGTGGTGAGTGTAATTAAAAATAAATAAAAAAATATTATGAACTGAAAATTAAAAGAATGTTAGCGTCAAAAAAGAAAATGGAGCGGGTGTATGAAAGTAAGAAAACAAACAATGAAAGATGCATAAGGATATAAAAGGCATAAGAAAATGCCTAGTATATATATATATATATATATATATATATATATATATATATATATATATATATATATATATATATAGGCTCTCCACATTTTTCTGTGTTTTTTTGTCTCTCCTATACCTTATTCCGTCACCCATTTACTCTCTCTCTCTCTCGAGGTTATGTGTTGTTTTCCGCTCTCTCTCAGTTTTAATCAGTCCTGAGAGTATCACATTTTCTAAACATTCTTTCCTCATTATGTGCGCTAGTAATTGCAACTCTCAATTCATGATGTTAAGTATAAGTATATTTTTTCCGATATTATTCAAAACTTTATCGTTGCTCACATGTTCCGTCCATGTTATTCTCAGGATCTTTCTGTAGAATGACAAGTCACTCCTTCATCTATGAGAAGATTAGCCAACATTCACATTCATATAGGAGGACTGATATTATGTAACAGTTCAGTACTCTTTTGTCTGTTTCTGACGATTTTTTTTATATCTTAATATTTTGCTTAGCTTTTGGAAGGCATATTTCGCTAGGTAGTTTATGCGTTGATTTGCAAAATGAAAAACGATAAAACGACGAAAAATTAGAGGAGGAAATAAAGGCACAGTATAGACAAAAATGGAAAGAAGAAAACTGGATTTAATGTAAAAAATCCTATTGAAGGTCCAAAAACAAACAAAATAAAAACACTAAACAAACACCGATAAAAAAACAACAACAACAAAAAAAAAACCAAAAACAAAGAGAAAAAAAAAAGACAACGAAAAAGACACAAAAGAAGAGAGAAAGAGTTAAAAATACAATCGAGCATTGTTTGTAGCAATCACCTAAATTACTCACCCTCTGGAACCAAATTATTAAACCGCAAATCAGTTATTTTATACCAACACAGTGAAGGCATATTCTATCCCCGAACCGATTTTCCAAATCATAAGCGTGAGTAACAATGACCAAAAAGTCATAATATGAAGAAATTTGATGCACTGGTGGCCTGAAATTTTTCACTAATTTAATGCAGCCGTGTTATAAGTGGAAAAAAAAAGGTATACAAAAAGAAACAACAAAAAACACCCAGAGTAGAATGATGGCGAAATAATTGCCTTGAAGAATTCAGGCGTGAAATTGAGATATTGGTATTTACAATTCTTTATGGGCATCAGCGCACTGGTGCTGATATTTTGGTTGCCAAC
>CAHIKZ030004411.1:457500-550000 GCA_903632075.3 Acanthosepion pharaonis
TATATATAGTGGATGAAGATCCTTTGATGCGTCTTATCATCAAAGGATCTTCATCTTTGGTAAATTGAATAAATTGCACCATCCATTGTGGCGATTCTTTCATCTATTTAATTTAAATGCAGCCTCATCTGTCGACACATTTTTAGGGAAAGTGTGCATTTTCTACACGTCTTGTCAAGAACCACTCGTAGAACAACACTCAACTATCTGAAGGATATCCATTGCGGACATGGACTATACCTGGAATGCAAAGTTTGCAATAACATCACTTCAAAATGCGACGGGAACTTGATTTTGAAATTCCTATATCGCGACTCACGTTGCCGCGCAGACTTACTTGAATTCTGACCACCTTTTTTTCTAGCAGATTTTCTCACTTAGTGATCGCGTCACTGTCAACTGTCGTCCTATACGCTTCTTGTGATCATTTCGAACAGGTCTATCTGCTTCAAACGGCAATCATGTCATATGTGTTGTGTTTTGACTAGACTATATATAGGGTGCGAGGGGTAAATCATCGCCCTTTTATATTCTTAATTTCGCGCATGTACGTTGTTTGTTTTTGATTTTATCGACTGCTCGGTATAGTAGGGCCTGTTGGGCACCGTCTGTGAGAAAAAGACCAACATGACGCAATTCACTCTTTCGAAATTTTAAAAAGGTATGGTATACTGCTTGGCATTCCAAGATTTAAGAGGGTTTGGTTATCAATCTGAGGACAGTGCAGAGCATTCAGAAAAAGTTCCATCAGTGATTACGATCGTTTTGAAAAGAAAACAACTCCCAAATTTGTTGGTGAGCAACGAGCACACAGGCACATACGTACATACCTACATACATCCACACATATACATACGCTCTTTGATAATGACATATGAAAGCCGAAAGCACTTAGCGGATATTGCCGAACATCTGCTCAATTTACCCCGGAAATAGGAAAATATAGTTGGAACAGAAATAAAATAAACATTTTCATAGACATTTTTGTGAACAATTGGCTCAACATAACATGGAGACTGTCGGTCGCACGCCTATCAGCAGCAAAGATACAATTACTCCTCGTGCGGGCTCGATACAACGTGCGATGGGTAAATTGTCTCCATTTTATATTTTTAATTTTGCGCATTGCGCATTTTTTGCTTTTAATTTTGTCGACTGCACAATATCGTAGCCTCAATTGGGTACCGTATGTGAGAAAAAGAGCATCACTTCGCCTGAAATTTGGAAACGTCATGCTGTACTTCTTGGCATTCGCGCCGGAAACTCGAATACAAACATTTCAGAATGTTTAGGTGTCAATCAGACAGTGTGGAGGATTTGGAATGAGTTGTGTGAATCTAATAGTGATTACTAAATATTTGGAGTGATCACTAGAGATGGCGGACGCTATGCCTTCATTCATCTTCCCACTGTACCTTGAGGAAGTAGTTCTGCCCTGGGTCAAGAGAGTGGCTTCTGAAAGATCGTCTCTGGCAACAGAACGCCATACAAATAGGAGAACACAGTCATGGCTATTAGATAATTTCTACAATCGCATTACCCCGAACAACCCAGAGTGCAACCCCCTTATTATGTTAGGGTGCAGTTGAGCAACGCCTTGTAACACCAAAGATGAACAGAATGAAAATAAGTATGGCTGCATTCACCAACTTAAACAAGAAGACAGTCCAGAAGAGTAGTAGAAGATTCCGAAGTCGTCTGGAGACTGTGGTTGAATCCAATGGCGATGTTATTGAATAAATATATTCTTTAGTATTTCAAGATATTGTTTTGTTATTTTGGTAAATATACCTGTTAAAATGAGATATCAGCGTTATTTTCATTTTTGTGTAATTTAGGCGACAACTTTTCCATCGCTCCCTGTATATTGCTTAGTGATAGTAAGGTCTATTGTATTACACTGACTGATAGTTAGA
This sequence comes from Acanthosepion pharaonis, assembly GCA_903632075.3. Classification (NCBI taxonomy): domain Eukaryota; kingdom Metazoa; phylum Mollusca; class Cephalopoda; order Sepiida; family Sepiidae; genus Acanthosepion; species Acanthosepion pharaonis. Next base: position 459,417 of record CAHIKZ030004411.1, read on the forward strand.
TACACTCTATCTCTGGCATTGAGCACTTTTATCCATAAATATAGCACATCTTAAAATATATTTTATCATATATATATATATATATATATATATATATATTGAATGGATTAAGGCAAACTTTAAGGCCGGTAAATATAATTAATACTGTTTATTTAAAAAAAAAAACAGACCATTTTCTTAAATAAATTGTATCTATTAAAAATAAACAGAAAATATATTAAATAATTGTCGAACATAATCCATTTCAGAATATGTCGTCAATGTTTACATTAACTTACGTTTTCTGAGCAGAGATGATCGTTCGGGAAAGCTGGTCGAAGATTTTTTGTTTATAAACAGTAATTTGGACTTGCTAATCAAGATCTTTCTCTGTAGCTGAGTGGTATAGAACGTCAGATCATGTGACGGTTCCATATAGGGCACAGCTTCGTTTCCTGTCGGAGAACGCATATTTTCTATTAAAGCCGTAAAATTTTAAAGGTAAATGTAATTAATACTATTTAATTAAAAATCAGCATTTACTTACTTTGTCGGTTTGATTCTGAGTAGAAGTGTACTTTTTTTTCCATTTTCCTTAAGACTACTTCGCATCTTTCTCTAGAACCAAATTTTTGTTGTCTCTAGTTTTCTCTTCATCAGTAAGGGCATTGACCAGAATTAATTGCCATATTGGAAGACAGATATTAAATAGATACCTCCACGAGATCGCTAAAAAATCAGCACACCGTGATGAAAACATACTCCAAACGTAATGAAAACATAGTTTCATCGTCAAAATCGTTATATTTATTAAGAGGAAGGATCAAAATATTTTTTGATTATTTAATTAAATTTGTGATTCCTTTTTGTTTAAAAAATTGTTTGTCATTGCGGAAGCAGTTGTTCTAACTTTTAGCATAGCAAAATTTCGCTTCTTTCTTGTGGTAATTTGGAAATTCTTGCAAAAATCAAATAATTGTCAGATTTTAATGAAATTTCCAGTAGTCAAATATTCAAGTGTAATGTCAATCGACATTTGAAACCCTGAGCTTGTTTCCTGTCCTTCTCTGTATCCGTTCCACTAATATGCTTCTTTATTCTTGTTCTCTTTCCTCAGTAACCCTTTGCTTGCTAGTGACGCTCTCGCATTATTGCTTCAGGTGAATTGATAAAAAAAAGCCCTTCATAAAAGAATAAAATTATTTTTGAAATAGTTTTAGAAAATATTGGTAGAAATATTTTTTATTTATATGTCTTTCTCTCCATTACCTAATTCTATGAAATATTGAGAAATTCATCGAGATAATTTTTGGTGGCTATATTAGCTAAAAGCGGAATTTTGAAGAATTTAAAATCACCGATTTTTTTTTTTTTTTTTTTGCAAAATCGAACCCGATCTAATCGAAAATCTGTTCTGATTCGAAAAATAAAAACGCAATAAAACTAAGACATTATTTGATTAGAGAAGCTTTTAATCGTTTTTTTTTATGAATAATATATATTAAAGACAACATTTCGATGAGAAATGAATTTTTACAATATCTGTTTTCATTTTTTTACAATTTTTTATAATTTAAAATTGAATAATATACAGTTTTTGAATCTTTTAAAGTTCAGTTTCGATGTGAACATTCTTAGGGAATATTGTTATTAAATAAAACTATATTTACTAATCATATATTTTAAAGCTTATTACAATCTGAAGATCCCCAACTATTTAAAAAAAAATCTATTTGTATAAAGATTCTTAGAGATGCAAAATTTCAAATGTATGGATGTACAAACAGATAAATCTATTCTTAAAAGGTCACGTGTTTCCCCCCACTCCTTACCGAAAAAAAACCTAAAGAAATTAGTCGTCTGATACATCGTAGTTAACTATGTTTTATGATCCTGCTGTCGATTAACACATAAAAAAAACAAGACCCCGTGATTAGGGAATGCTTGTATACATTTTATGCTATAATATTTTTTCAAATCGTATCAACGTTACTTTAAATTTGCTAATTTTCCTCAAATAACGTTTCAGAAATATATTTTTTATTTTTGCAAGATTTTTAAAACGAAAAATTAAGTTTCGTTTACAAATGTCAAAAAATGGCTGATGTTATTGATTTTACTGAAAAAGATTCAAGTATATTCCACTCATTATAATTTCTGTCTAGAATACACCGAAGTATTTTGCTTAGCGGGTTTGGTAAATTTAATTCTTTAGATTTCATTTAAAGCTAAATTGAAAACTTCAGGAAAGTTTTATCATTTAAAAAAAAAAATAATTTAAACCTTACGTATATCAAATTCGTGGAGGGACCGATATTAAATAGTTCCTCATACTTTTCTAACGAAATGTTGCTGCTTATTTTGTTTAGATTTTTGGAGTATAACTCTTCCAATACGCCTTCGTACTTCTGTATCGCACTTTCCCTTCCCCGTTGAAACATTCCTTATTTATTTAAACTGCTTTACTTGCATCTTCAATTTTTACTTTTGCTGGCAACCATACATTCTGTCTTCTTACAACTAGTGATTAGACTTTACTTCTCTCGTTCTTTTATTGACTTTTCTAAGAGGTCCTGTAGATTATCTTCTGTAACTGCCATCAACACAGTGTCATTTGCTTATCCAATATGATTAATATTGCACCCACTGATAAGATATCCTTGAAGGGTATTCCGCTCTCTTGGGGTTGCCTGTTATTTCTCTTGAAATTTGATGTTAATATTTCTTTACATTTCTTTAATTGGGAATAACTCTTCATTCCCTGAAAGTTTCAGCTAATCGACTCGATTATCGGTTTTCATCTCGTGTTCACTATATCAAGACTATATTTTACATTGCTTTTATTTTCAACCCCGTTCAGTAAGTCATTGTTATCTCCAAAAAGTCCTACAATCTAAAAATATTTTTAAACCTGCAAAAGATTGATAAGCCGTGACAAATCAATAACTCATTTCATCAGATGCCTTCAGATAGCACTACAACGTTAAGAATTACACACGATTATATTTTTTTTTGAGTTTTAGAAATTGGTGATTGAAATATGTTTTTTTTTCTTTCACAATACATCGCTATATTGAATTCTACTTAGCAACGCGGCTTTGTGATTTCTGTATTGACAAAACGACATGCCACATGTGTCATCTTCTTCATTCAGTACTCCGCCATTTTGGGATTTTAATTACCAGTTTTAAAACACCCCATTCAAGTGATTTCATTTGAATTTAACTTATCTTTTCATGAAGGGCTATAACCCACGAACATTTCCAAAGACTTACCACCTGCATGTGGTTACCATGCTCGTTTCTCCCGAGAAAGGAGCAGAATGGCCTACTACTACTGCGGCCTTTTCATTAAGAATAGTATCGGAAATTTCCAGGACTGTATGTGCAATAATTGTGTTGAACAACGGAAAATACGCACGCAGCTAAGGCTCATTAGTAGAATGCCTCTGTCAATATGCCATTAAGCTTTGTGCTATATACTGTTTTTTTTGTTATTGCTGGCCACCATAATTTTTATGACAAATTCGAATAAAAATGATTCCATGAAACTTTGTGTAAAGACCGAAACATTTGTTACGTAGAAACGTAGTATACTTCCTCAGACTTTTGATAAATATTATTTCAAACAATTATTATTGAATCATGTCCTCGTCTGCCGAGTCTCAGTTCTCTCCGCCATCAAGCCTATAGACTGGCGATATGAACAACAACTAACAAATATCACATCTCTTGAATACATCCGATAACCGCAACAGCAACAAAAATGATCAGCAATTTTATAAACGTTGCAGGCACGCGAACAGGAGGATGTCAGTCTACTGGGGCGGCTAGCTAATCCCTATTACAGATGCCTGCTCATGCATGTTTTTTTTTTTGCTTAACACCGACAGAGTCTACCTGTGGTTTATACTACAACTACGCTGAGCGGGCCTTAGAGTTTCTCGGGAAGAGCACATTATCTAGTTTGATCAGCAGTCTGAACAAGGCTAGCAGACTCAAGCCCTCGATCACGATGACTTTGTGCAGCACAACCACCTATAGTTCTCAAGGAATCCCTCTACCCATTTCACACACAAGGCTTAGCTCAACCCGTGGTATAGATTTCAGTCACTTTCCAAAGATGCCACACGTTAGGTTCGCCTCAGCAAGAAGTCATCTTCCTGACAAATCAACCATGAGTGGAATTTGAACCCGGGTCAGAAAACGAACGTTCTAAGACCACGCGCACATGAACAGCAATTTTAACTAGATGATAAAAGTGTAATAATTTACGCTATTAGCTTTCCACGCCACTAACAACAAAACTTTTGGAAGGAAACGCCTATCAGTATTAGAAAAAATCTATAAAAGTGGAATTGAGAAGTCTTATTTTATAAATTAAAACAAAAAATATTATGAATTTCAATCGAGATTCATATTAACAGTCAATGTCGAATATTTCTTCGTATTCAAACGGCTAATTTTATCAATTTCATTACAATTAACTTGATGAAGGTTCAAAGAGACCACTCCAAACGAAAACACAAAAAGTGTGGACACATCGATAACGTGACAGTGGGAATATTTGACAAATAACCCATCAGATATCTCACACGATTGGAAACAGTTAATGAGTCTGATAGGAGATCAACCAACTGGAATCAGAATTTGGTGAGAAAATTTCAATAATATATGAAATACATAATTTACTACTATAAGTGAACCTGTTTTAAGGAACTTTTTGATATCAACGTGCTCACACAAAAACACGCGCGCATATATATATATATATATATATATATATATAGTACTTTAATTCAGTTTAATTCAAATAATTATATTGAAGTTTTCGGCTCTTGTTTTGAAACATGAGAACTCTTATGTAGCGTGTTGGAATCATATTTTTAAACAAATAATTATATTTATGCTCTACTTTTGTATCGAGCACTATTTTTTTTAAAATAATAACAAAAATACAAAGGGACTTTGGATTATTTACCTAACGAGTTCTTTCCTATTTTCTATATATTTTTCACACACACACACACACACACACACACACACACACATATATATATATATATATATATATGAAGTTTTGTTGAAATCGGTTGAAAATTGTAGGAAATCCGATCCAATATATAAACGTACAGACACACGCACACACAACCTGCGTTTTATAATAAGTATAATTTTTTGACAATTTTTTAATCGACTGCTCTATTATCGTCACAGTTATATTTTAATTTTATAGCGATCAGTTCCCCATCAATACCTGGAGAATTTTTCGCCTATGAAACTCAGAGTTTAACCCATTAAAGCCTACCGCCCCCTTTTGAAAACAACGCACATTAATCTATATTAATGAATGCGAATGTCAGTGTGTCCCTGTGTCACACTATTTCAACTTTACTCCTATATGACGTAGCCTAACATATCATACCATTTTCGAAACAGGCCGACTCCATGAGCAAATTAAAAACCTGCAATTTCGAAATTTTCATTTCTGTGATTGTTTTTGGCAAATTTTTACGTGCATTTTTTCGACTAATTTTTTTGTACGATAAAAATTTTTATAACTTGGAAATAAATTTGGGAATAATCAAAATTAATTGCGAATCCAGCGCAATTAATGCATGAAATAAAAAATAATCGTTTGGCCGAAAATTAAGGACCTACGTACATCAAACTGTCTTTAAATTAAGTGAGAGCAAAAGATTTATCATTGATCTTTTAAAAGATAAGCTTAAATATTAATGCAATACTTAAATGTAGTGATCAATTTTTGAGTTCTTTAGTAGTCTATTGCAACTACTCCTCCCTACCTCTTGTGATGAAGGCCAATCAAGAGTCCTTTGCAGGTGCTGGCTCCCTATAGGGCGGCTTTTTATATATATATATATATATATATATATATATATATATATATATATATATATATATATATATATATATATATATATATATATATATATATATATATATATATATATATATATATATATATATATATATATATATATATATATATATATATATGAGATGAGAGTATTGTAACTATTTACACTAGTTATATTTTTCAGACTATCATCCTCAAATTTATTGCCAAATGGCCCAGTGGATAAAAGCGTTGGTTGAAGTAATCCAAAAAGTGACTTCATCCAAAGAGTTGTGAGTTCAATACCTGGCCACAGCAGAGGTAAAGAAAAACTTGGAGACTTGAGTTACTAAATGGAATTAATTGAAATATCCCGAAAAAGGCATGACACGTGGAGCTACAGGATGCCCAGTAAAAAAGGCGGAACATTTGTTATGTCTGTTTTATCTTCCAGGAATATTTGACCTTGAATAACCTTGAATAAATTTCTTGAGTTTTCACGACCTTGAATATTCATTCGATTATCGCGTAATTTCTTAACTCTGATTGTTTCTCTTATGATTAATTAGTTTCTGCTCAATATGGCTTGTCATTTAAAGGTTATTTGCAAACCATTTCGTCTTTCGTTCAGCTCTTCTCGTAAGGCTAAACAACTCACTGATTTTGATAGTCAAGTTATAGTACTTTTCAAAGATTACATCCAGCGTGGAGAGTGATAAAATGTGCAGAAATTCTCCCTGAATTTTTCAGTCGTATCACTTGTCACCAATCTTCAATGGTTATCTTACATCTTTCTGAATTTAGCGCTTTTTTACTGTGCATTTTGTAGAACAATCTACCCCGGTGGACAAAAAAGGTTTTAGGTTCAAAATTCCAAGGTATATCACTTGAAAAATGCCGGAACCAAAACGTCATGAATATGATAATAAAGGTGAGGAAAACAGTTCGAACAATGTAAATAGTGTAAATAAATAGAAACGTATTAATTCTGGATTTTTATAAACCAATAATTATATTGACGTTTTAGGAAACTAGCTTTCATTTCTGTTTTAACTCTTATAATTGATTTAAGATTTTACTATGAAAATTCATGGGTTAATAAGCTTTTTACAATACAAAGATGTTTATAATCATTCGAAGCATTTGAAAGTGACATCAATGCTCGAACCCCGTAATGAAAAATTGTCCAAGCATCATCATAGCAGCATTGATCTTTGTTCCAAATGAATGATGTTGCTTGAATTTCATGATTTTGATAAAACCAAACATTTCCCCTTTATCATTTTTTTATGATTGGACGTGGCTATAGCTCTGTGTTTGAATTTTGAGAATTAAAGAAAAAATATCTCAGAGCAAGACATCCATTATAGTCCACGGAGGTCGATTGTTCTAGTTCCACGTGCCGTGACTTTTCTGGTTTGGTTTGTTTTGGTTTTCAGCATATCAACCTCAAAATGTTATTTAATTCCGACAAGATTTTCATTGCTGGTAATATCTTTTCCAAAAAGTATTTCTGGTAATATTTCTTTCTTAAAAAGTGTATGGCTGCAAATATTTTTTCCTTCAAAAATGTATTGCTGGGAACATATTTCTTTTAAAAATGTATTGCTAGTAATATTTTTTCTTCAAAAATATATTGCTGGTAATTTTTCTTCAGAAATTCATTGCTGGTACTAAAATCTATTTTTACACTTTACAGTTCTACGACCCCTTCTGGTGGGTCAGCCACTCGCCTACAGCTAGGATCCCGACAGGTGCCACCACCCCGGCCCAGGGAACACTAGCAACTAAGAGACGGTTCTATGTTCCTCGAAACCTCCAGATCAGAGGCCCCGCCGATGGATGTAGTTTATTGTTTTGATTTGTTGTTTTTACGGCATATCAACCTCAATTGGTTATTTAATGCCGACATAATTTTTTATTGCTGATAATATTTTTTTCTTCCAAAGATCTATTGTTGGTAATACTGTATTACTGGTAATAAATTTTTCTTTAAAAATTCATTGCTGGTAATAATTTTTACAAAAATGTATTGCTGGGATTAAAACCTATTTTTACACTTTCATAGTGTTTTGGGCGTTAACTATTTGCACATAGCTGGGACCCTAACAGGTGCTACCATCCCGGGTCAGGGTGGGCCTTAGAACACCAGCAATGAAGAGGTGGTTCTGTGCTCCTCAAGACCGTCCGATCAGAGGCCTTGCTGTAGGATGTAGTTTATCGTCATACCCAGGCCGCATGGCTTTTGTGGATATCTCAGTTTCAGTTCATTCCGTTTAGCAACTCAATTCTAATATTCCCGTCAGAACACATGCCATGGAAATAGCGATAGATTCGTGAGAGACTCTAAATGTTTCGTCTGTGGGAAGATACTATAATAGGAAATAATTAATCACCCACAAGGCCGTTTTCTTACACTGGCCAACAATTCTTTTTTGGCATATTAGGTGAGATTGTTTTTCGGGTAGGATATTATTCAGAAACGTCTCAAAGATTTTTAATACAAGAAACATTTTGATCATTTCCAAAAATGTTTGTTTGCCAAAGGAGCTTAGGTGTTGCCGTCTGCTCTGACAAGTGCTCATGGCGAGATTCGTTGTTTCATTATTACGGATTCTCGATATCTCTCTTGACAGCCGAAGACTAGATCGACTGTAAGAGTTTCCAAGAAAAAAAAAAGAAAGAAAAAAAAAAAGAAAGTGGAATTAATTCTTCATACCTGTTTCTTCCAGACAAAACGGTTTCAACTGCCATTCATGCAAGAGGCAGCTGTCGCTCGTGGAAGAAAGGAAAGCGCCTCTCTCAAAATTCGCTGTGAATGTTGAATATAACTAGTCAATTGGGCCAGTTCAATATATGACTCATGTCCGACTTTCCGGGAAAACGAAATCGACGTGTTTCAGCGTTTTTTTTTATACTGATGTTCCCCTAATACAAGTCTCAAGGGGCACTCAAGATAGAGGGTTACTGTGAGGTGTTGTATGAGCGTAAGAAAAGGCAAGATGAGAAGTTCAGGATTTAAGGCAGGAAACCCAACATTAAACACTAAACTTGAACAGATTAAAATTGTAGTGATTGGGAAATCCTCCAGTGAGTAGTTCTTGAGAAGAAGCTGTCCGAGTAGAATTTACTTTTTATTTATAGAATGCGAAGGGAACATGGATGATTCAAACTTGTGTACGTGGCATGGCGGGTCCCATTTGCAAAGCTCAGGGCTGGTGTTATCCAAGTAATGTGAATCGTCAGAACACATACCCTGGAAATAGCGCTAGAATGATGAGAGACTGGCGACGTTCCGATTTCTTGGTTACACTGGCCAAAGGTTATTTTTGGCATATTAGGTGACACTGTGACTGGAGTATATTGAGGTCGCTGTATTCGAAGCAAAAAATTGGCTTTATCCAATTGGCTCGACTTTTTAAAGATGAAATGCGTTTTTCGTTTCTGGAAAAAGGCACTCAATGAATCTAATTGGATTGTTGTGTTACTGGTGCTTGTCTATTTCAACAATATCACATTTATTATGCTATTCAGGCTTTTAATTGGTAATCAGACAATGCATCACTTTTATTTAAGTTTTCTGATTGTATATTAATTAAAACGTGATATTTACTTACTTGCTACTATTTTAATACTGAACAAAGAAAGGCCAGAACATTTTCAAGTCGTATCTTCATTTATTACAAGAGATTAATGAAAGCTTATAAAATATAAATTTGATTTCCAATAAAATTTTACACCAAAAGTAAACCTTCAAAATATGCAATTCAAACTATTCACCATAATATCTTATAAACCCTATATCGCAAACTGTCCTGGTCATTTGACATTACTTCATCTGATGGAAACTTCTCTTGTTCCTTTTGTGTACAATCATGTATAAGGTACCAGCAGTAATCGGACATCATGTGAGCGTTCCATGGTCCTTGGTACCGCTATTCCATAGTCTTGATGCCGTGGTGGAAGCGTTTTCCCTGTTCTACGCGTACACCCCCAAGATTTTTAGGGAATTTGTCTAAATGACTAAACAGGTAGATGATTTTGATATTCTTGTTCAAGAGCTTTGAAGCGTTTTTAGCATCACTTCGGCAAGTTCCTGCTGGTTACTCGCTTTCTTTTTGTCCAGGAAGCTTTTCTCAAATGCAACAAAAGATACCTGTCTATATTTCTGAGATGAAGGATTATATACACAATTTACATTATTCGGACTATTGTCCTAATTTTTGTCGCCATATTGAGTACAACGTTTCAGCCATTCAGTATCTGTCTATATTTCTGAGATGAAGTATTATATACACGATTTACATTATTCGGACTATTGTCCTAATCTTTGTCGTCATATTTATTACAACGTTTCGGCCGTTGTACGCACAGGCCTTCAGGTGGTTGGAATGTCAAACTGAACCCTTTATTTCGCTAACTGGGATAAACTGTTCTAGTATCACGTTGCCATGTCTAATGGATGTCAGTTATCTCTTGTTAATTCCCACTCCAAGTTCTCCACTGCCTTAACCGAGTATTGAACTCACGCTCTTTGGGTCCTGTCACTGGATCTAACCAACCCCTTTATCCAGTGTACCATGTATCCTCGAGGACAGGTGTGTATGAATTTCTTGGTAATAGAAACCTAATGCCTTCATAACCATTTTTCACCAGTTCTCATTTTGCAATTTTTGCTGTTATCATTATATGTTTTTTACCAGAGCTCATATTGCAATTTTTGTTGTTATTATCACTTTTCTCAGGCACTCATTATTATGATAACAAGCAAAAATTGCAATATGAGCACTGGTAAAAAAATTTTGCTGAAGAAATTAGGTTTATAATACCCAGAAATTCATACACAGCACCTGACAGGATAGTACGATGACTTCTTGTGAATGTTCCATCCTGACAAATGTAGCAATCATAATAATGATGTTTGGGCTTTATCCACACCATTAGTACAACAAACTTCATTGATTTGGCTTTGCCTTGGGTACACAAACGAATGGTTTCAGTACAATTTTTAAAAACTTTGTGATGATCCCATGGCTTACTTTGATCCCGAATCTCCACATCAAAGAAAGCTTGATATGCTCTTCGGATGAAATCTAGAAGGTTAAAAGATGGTCGTTTAATTCATATTCACCATATATGTAGCAGAACAGGCTAGGGTCATTGTGATAGCGTTTACGCCTAGAATTCATGGTTTAAGTTTTGTATACAAGAGACGCTAGATCACCAACATAGCCTTATACACAAATCATGTCTGCAAGACTGGTAGCAGCTGATTGACTGGAGCTCTCTGTGCTGTATGTTGTCATATGTATCTGAAACAAGAACAATGCTATTAAGACTTTCTCCTCAATATCTAAAGAATTATACAATTTTAAGGAATGTAAACTGTTATATTCCAGGTTGATATGATAATATTAAACAAATGAGCAATTGTATTTTAAATCTAAACAATATTTAATTTTTGCCTCACAAGCTGATGACAGAGGATTAAAACCATCCACGTATATATGTTTAAACGGTAGCTTTCTTATTTCACTGTCCGGAAGTATTCTGACCGGAAGTATATTTCTGCTCTTAAAGTGAAGAATTCTTTTTCTTGGGTAGAGTTATCTCCTCTAGCATAAACAAAGTGACGAGTAGAGAGAGAGCAAATCTAGCATGTTCGTAGAAAATAAAATCATTGAAATTTATTGATTTCAATATATTGAAAAGTAGAGTGAATTCAAATGAAGTAAGTACATTTATGGATACAGAGACCCTGATTTAACCTAAAAAACGTTCTAATATCACGTGCTTTTTGAATAAAAAATTGGTGACCGGTGTTATATGCCGATGTGGAATTTAACGATCAGGTTTCAAATCGAGTGAATAAAACGTTTTAAATGAGAGACTATATTTCGAATGTAACGTCTAATCTCAGGATATATATAGTATTTACTTATTAAAAATAGAATTAAAAAAAAGGAAATTCAGTTTTGTAGGGCCTGCATTGTAGGCGAAATATTCGGATAATTTATAATCGGGACTACTATTAAAACCATGACTTCGAAAGCTGACTTTTAATAACAAGCCATACTTCCTTACTTGAAGGATTGATTTGTTTGTTTAATGTCACATCAATAACTTTATTTAATGCAAAAATTTAATTTTCTTGAGAGCTTTGAAGTAGTTTCATAATTTGACTATAAATGAGTATTTTTGGTAATTATATTATAAATATTTATTTTTGGTAATTTTAGTATAAATATTTATTGTTGGTCATATAACTATAAATATGTACTGTTTGTAAATTTACTATAAATATGTATTGTTGGTAATTTTTTTAAACAAAATCTATTGCTGGTATTTTTACTATAAAGATGCATTTTTTTTATAGTGTTTTGTCTTTGTTTGGGGGTTCACTGTTTCACCTTTGCTGGGGACCCTAACAAGTACTAACATTCCAGGTCAGGGTGAACCAGAAGACATTAAGAATTAAGTTGTGGTTCCATAACAAATACGCCAATCTCAAAGGCCTTACTGCCGGATGTTGTTTATCGTTCTAACCAGGAATATCCTGTGTTGAGATAAACACAAATATAAAACAAAAGTACTTTCTCCTATAAATACAAAATGTCAGAAGATTATGATTAATAAGAACCGTTTTCGCTATTAAATTTAAGAAGATTTTTTAAGGGTAAATTGCAGAGTAATAATTTAACAGGCGCAACAAACGTGTGGATTTATGTAGTGGATTTCTCTACAGAAATAAATCATGAAAAACTGTCTTGGCAAATATCCATTTAGTAACAGTGAAACTGTGAAGTATATAGAATCTTAGAATTCCAAAAAGAAGAACATTCCAATCGATAAAATGAAGGAAAATAATTTCTACCTAACGGAATATAAGTTCCTGGAACTTATATATATATATATATATATATATATATATATATATATATATATATATATATATATATATATATATATATAAGAAAAGCCCACTGCGATTTCTTGAAGTGTCATTCAATCAATCGAAACTGGAATTGTGAAAACTTAACTTGAAGCCAAATCATAGTGTTTCCCAGTTAGTTCTCAGTGGAGGAATAAAATTGTCTGGTATCGCCTTCCACGTAAACACGTTCGTTCGTTCTTCGGTTTGCCTGATTGTGGTTGGGATTATGTCAGCAGGTCACGAGTGAAATGAAATTGCGGCTCGGTGAAAATGGAACGCCTAATTCAGTCCCGAAGGAGCGTATTTCAAATGAAACAAGTCCGTTTGAGCTTTCATTTGATTTCAACTCTTATCACGTTTGCATCTCAGTAATACACATATACAATGATATTTTGAATCGAACTCGCCTGCTTAGAGAATTACTAAATCGGCTGCCGTCCATGATTACTCGTGGTTGGCTTGCACGTCTTGCGTTAATATTTGTTTTATCTTATTCACAAAAAGAAACCGGAAGAGACATTCACATTCTGAAGGCAACACGCATTATCTCATAACATTGACAATCCTAAAGAATACTTTGCTATTGTTTCTTGTTGATTGATTGTTTTGTTTTATGGCATATCAACCTCAGTGGGTCATTTAATGCGAACAAAATTTTTTAAATAAATTCATAATGATAGTTTGGAAAAAAGGTGTGTATATATAGATATATATTTGAACCATTTTTCAATTACCAATATTTTTAGTTCAATTCAATATGCGCTCTGGTAAAAACATAATAATAACAGCAAAAATTGCGATATGAGTACTGATAAAAAAATGAAGGCTGAAGACATTAAGTCTATAATACCCAGAAATTCATACACAGATTTTGTCAAGGACACATGGCACAGTGGATAAAGGCGTTGGTTAGATCCAAGAATGTATAGCTGTTTGTATTACTGGTATTTTTTTAAAGTATTGCTGATAATAATTTTTCCTTCAAAAATTATTGCTAGTAATAATTTTTTTACTACAAAGTATTTCTGGTATTAAAACATATTTTTGCACAAGTTTCAGTGTTAACTATTTGCCCATAGCTGGGACCGTAACAGTTGCTTCCACCCCGTGTCAGGGTGGGCCTGAGGACACCAGCAAGTAAGAGGTGGTTCGACGCTCCTCAAAGCCTCCCGAACAGAAGTCTTGCTGTTAGTCGTAGTTTATCGTCTTACCAAGGACGCTTATGTAGTTTCCTGCTATCCGTATAAAATATAAATATTCATGTTTATATGCTACTAAGTGCATAGACAGTATGATATCTTGGCAAAGTCTAACATTTATAACTGTAAAAATGGTGTTTTCAATAGGAACGTTATTTTCTCTCTAGATCGCCATTACTGAATATACTTTGAGCAATTTGTATTGTTTTTAAGAAGAGATTTTTGGAATTTAAATAAAACTGAAACATGAAAAAAATGGATTTATGCATTGACTTTTATGTCATCAATTGACAATAAAAATATTAAACGGTCTTTATTTGTTTATATTTCTGAGATAAGGTATTGTAACTATTTGCCCTATTTTACATAGTTCGGACCGTTGGCGTCATCATTATTGCCATATTAATGACGTTTTGGTCGTTGTACGCTACTGCCTTCTACAGGATTTTTTTTTATATTTCTCAGATGAGATAATGTAACTATTTACATTGCGCGAACCTTTGCCATATTCATGACGTGTCCGTCGTTGTACGCCCGGACTTCTTTAAGATTTGTCTATATTTCTAAGATGAGGTATTGTGACTATTTACCTTGTTTGTACCGTTGGTGTAATCTTTATTGCTTTATTCCCGACGTTTCGGTCATTGTACGCTCCTGCCTTCTGCAGGATTTTTCTATATTTCTCAGATGAGATACTGTAACTATTTATATTATTCGAACCGTTTCCCTCATCATCATTGCCATATTCACGACATGTCTGCCGTTGTACATCCCGGCCTACTTTAGGATTTGTCTATATTTCTGAGATGAGGTATTTTAACTATTTACATTGTTAGGAGCATTGGCCTCATCTTTATTGCCATATTCATGACGTTTCGCTCGTTATAGGCTCCTGCTTTCTTCAGGATCTGTATATATTTTGTGAGATGATGTATTATGACTATTTACCCTGTGTACATCGTTCGAATTGTTGTACACATTTTTGTAATATTCATGATGTTTCGGCCGTTGCACGCTTCGGCATTCTCTAGGATCTGTCTATATTACTCAGCTGAGATATTGTAACTATTTACATGATTTACATTTTTCGGACTGCTGCCTTCATCCTTATTGCCATATTCACGACGTTTAGGTCGTTGTACCCTCTTACCTTATTCAGGATCTGTCTCTCTTTGAGATGAGGTATTGTAACTACTCACACTATTTACATTGTTCAAACTGTTGTCCTCATCTTCATTTCCATATTTAGAACGTTTCGGCCGTCGTACGCTTCGGCTTACTTCAGATAATATACGTTGGAATTTCGCTTCAAACCATTTATTTCGTCCACTTCTAGTTCCACGTGCCATACCTTTTCTGGATATATCAGTTTCAGTTTTTTTCATTTAGTACCTAAACTTTCCAAGTTTCTGTTCACCTCTGCTGTCGCCACATATTGAACTCACATCTCTTTGGGTGAAGTTATTGGATTGCTTCAACCAACGATCTTATCCGCTGGCTATACTAAATTCCAACGTATATCACCTGAATATGGCCGGATCGTACAACGGCCGAAACGTCGTGAATATAAAAATAATGATGAGGACAACAGTCCGAACAATGTAAATAGTATAAACTGTATTTATTTATTGATTAGATTCTTTTTATATTTACAGGATTATAACACTATGTCAACCAACTACAATGGAATATTTGTTATTAACCTTATTGAGGAAAAGAATACAGAAACAACTTTTTTTTTTATAAAAATGTCTTTGAACAAGAAAATATAGATAAACACATAACTACGAGTAAATATAATTATTTCATTTTCTCTGGCTGCATAGGTCCACTGAAATAGTTTGTGAGCATCTGGATTTATATTTTTTTTCTAGAGATGTGACAACAAAGATGTTTACCATTATTTATTTATTAGACTGTTTACAAGAATAGTGTTTAATAATTTTGAAGATTGTGAGGATGAAGAAGGAAATATGACCATTGCCACTTGAATTGCAGGAGTCAAGATTAAAGTATTCAGGGAAGCATATACACGGGCATATGCTCTATAAAGTGGCAGATCTTGGGGAACGGATCTCTGGGTGGAACCTTCTTTATGCATTTCAAAAACGGGAGAAATGATAATGATTTGAATCTGTGTAGTGTCATGGCGAGAGCTAGTTTTAAATGTCTGAAATGGATAAAGAATAAAGGGCATCTATAAGTTTATAAGATCAAGCTTTTTATTTTGAGTGGGCGAAGGGAAACTTGGGCTCCTACTGTAGATAAATTAAAATTGTAGCTTACAACGAATGTGTGTGCAGCCCAGAGATAATCAGCGTGGAAGGTGGAGCTCTAATTGTGGCCAAGTCTTCTACGTTCGCTGTCGCAATAATGTGTCTTTGGAAAGGAATGGAACCAGATATCCTTGCACTCGATATGGTTTAATTAGGAGGTGTAGAACTTGCCCATTATTTTGAGATGGCAGCCACTCTAAGAGGAGGAAAACTCTGTATTCAAAACGGTGGAAAATACAACTGGTAATCAACTCTAATAGCTTTCAAAAGAAGTCACGGTAATTCGTAATTAATACAGAAACCGTGGAGAGCCATGATCGCCTAAATCCTGAAGGGATATAATATTAAAAACTTCATTGAAATTATTCTTACTAAGCGACGAGAGATGTCGAGCGCTTAACGATATACAAATATGGAGATCGGTTTATTTCAATGTGTGTTAACACCGATTTAAAAAAAAAATCAATAGGGGATTTTGTTTATTATTTTTAGAGAAATATTTGCTACCAGCAATGCGGAATATTAAATATCCGTCCCACCCCCGACAATAAAAAATACAATGGGTCTTCTTACGCCATAACGAGGAAGCGTGGAATTATTTGCCTTAAAGTATTTTTCGCAGATATTGCTTAAATAAGGAATACCAAATATTGAACAGAAGAGTCATTGACATTTGTGGTTCTCTTTATTTCTCGCGCGCATGCGTCAGCTTTTATTCATAGTGACTTCCGAAAACGGATTTTTGTTTTCTCTTAATTTTGCTCAGTATATTCTTGTTATTTTTTTTATTTTCGTAACAAAATTGCATTCAAATAACATTCCCACCACACAATAGAGAACGAAAGTGTCATTTTTTATGTACATATACAAGTAAATACCAAAATGAATGCGTATCACGTGAGAGTAATCTCTTGTATAGCACTCTGTCCATATATGTCCTTGTTTGAGGACACCCCGATGTGGTGTAATGGTTGGCAAGCCTGTCTAGCTATGACAATTACGACTGAGTAGTGAGTTCGACACTCACTGGGTGCCCCATACATTAGGCCTTGTGCCACATCTAAGCTACGCTTGGAAAATTACTATATGTCCTTGTTTGAATTATTGGAAATGTAACTTTAAAAAAAAAGAGAACATAATTTGAGATCAAATCTTTTTATTGTCGAAGAAAACCAGTAAAAATTGCCCCCCCCCAAACGGTAATTAAAATTAAAAACAAGACAAATTTGAACCAAAAAACCCCAACAAAACGAAAATATTAGACAGCAAGTCTTTTCCAAGAATATGAGATGAAATAAGGAAAAAGTCCTAGACATAAAAATCTATGAAATTAGCAGATTTATAATATTTTCAGTGCAAAATATTTAACTGAAATTTTGCCATTTACTCACAAGACAGCTTTTTTTTTAATTAAAGAAGAAAAAGAAAAAATATTTCAGCAAACAAAGCAAATGAGCAAATGCATTTGTTTGGACTCATTCTCCCCCGCACCAGACCGAGGTGTGTGCACTCAAAGGTCTGCAGTATTGTGAAGAAAGACATGCACGAAACAAATAGGAAGAATCAGCTATGTAACAAGTAAAAATCTCAATGTATTGGCCAATTTTCCATTTATATATATATATATATATATATATATATATATATATATATTTAGGCAGCATATCTTCATTCAAAAATATATTTGGTTGAATAATCTCGACATATTATGTCTATTTATTTTATTTTAATCCTCTCAAATTCAAGAACAAATAGTGCTGTTACAAAACTGAGTAAGAAAGACGCCGTAGTTTTGGTTATTTCTTTTATCTTCCACAGTACTTTCAATGTCATCTAAGATCATCTTCAGGGGTGAATATCTAAGACAAAAAATTAATGGAATGTGCATGAAACGCGCTTCGTTATAGCCAATTTAAAAATTAACGTTAAGAATGTGTAAGAGGAGTAACTCGATTTAAATTTCTTATTATCAATGTTTTTAAATATTAAACCAGCATTTACAAAAATCATTATTTTTTACAATTTGAGCATCCCAAATCATTGCTTTTATAGAGATTTTAAAACATTGTTGCTATTCTCATATTTCATTTTATTTAGAGTTGGTTGCATTTTCTTTCATAGAGCGTTTCAGGAATTTGAAGTTTTTGATATTTATTTTCATGGTGGAGTATAGTTATATTGTCAATCAATATTTCTCTAAAACGTGAATGATGGCAGAAATGTTCTTTTAAATGTTGAGCAATAGAACTTGAATCCGACATGTGGAAAGCAAGCTTTCTTGATACTGTCGTCGTCGTCGTCGTCGTGAAACCAACATATCAATTTACATTTTTTGTCAGTGATACAATCTCCCAAAGGACATTTAAATTAATATATAATTTTATTTTTTTGCAAAATACTTGTTGACGGAGAAGAGTTATTGCGGATGATTAAGGTGGTTGTACAGTATATAATTAGTTTTATATTTTTACTGAGGTCAGTGGGGATATATTAGTACTTATGAGGTTTTTTAGGATTTTTAAAAATCTTGTTAATAGAGTGTATTTGACTGCGTTATAGTACGGTGATATGTTTAGTGTTATTTGAGGAAGTATTATGTTCTTTTTGGTTTATGTTAATATTTCTAATAGCTCGTCTAATTTGTTCATCAACAATGTAATTAGGAAAATAATTATTAATGAGATTTCTTTAGTGTTATTTAATTCCGTATAGATAATTTTTCGTGGAAGAGTTGACTTTTACACGGTTAATTAAATTTTGTATAATCGGTGTTTTGTAATAGTCAGGTCATTCAGTTTTATACTTGAGTGTTTATGTTAGTTTTTAATATGGGGAGGAAGTTAATGTCTCACAATATATCAATTCTGTTGTTATTGTTAAGTTCATATTATTTACTTAAGAACGGAGATTTTTTGGAAGTTATTTTTGTAGTTCATGTATTTCATCTATGTTTTAACTCATGAAAATATAGGTATCTTATGTAGATGAAGAAATATTTAGTACAGTGTAACCCGGATATAAGAGAGTTGTCGGGACCGGAGAAATGATTTCCAGAAAATGCAATCATACAAAATTCTCTAGAGAAATTTTCAAAGAGGTGTATTTCGCTGATCAAGTTTCATAAAGTCTCTTATATCCGGGTTTCGTCTAATTTATATACATTAACACAGGCTCTAATTTGGGACCAGAGAAAATATTTCTTATATCCGGATTTCTCTTATATCCGGGTCTCTTATATCCGGGTTACACTGTAGTATTAAATATCTTATTTTCAAGGTTAGCAATGTAAAAGTTACTAAATGTTTGTCCCAGAACGGATTCAATAGAAATGCCATCACGTTGTAAGTCTATATTATTTTGATGGTCATAAAAGGGAACCTCAGTAGTAAAAGTCGAGAGTAATTTCCGTAATATTTTAGGTTTAATTTTCAGTCGAGGAGGAGATGCATTGTTGTAAATATTCTTGATGGTTATAGGTTTTGTGTTTTTAAGAATAGTTCGTAAGTTGATGTTTTGCTGTATTTATTGGGTACGTATTGTTTAACGAGTTAGTTAAGTATTTGGATTAATTGATAAACAAGAGTGGGGATTTGAGATATAATTGGACAGGGAAGTTTATGTATTTTTATTGTTCCGTATATGTATCCAGGTTCGTAGTCACCAATTATTTTGGGAAGTTTTAAATTGTTCTGCGTTGTTGGCTGAGACGAGTTGATTTTCAATTTCAGTTGGTTAATAGGAATTTTGTTAACTTTTTAAAAAGTTTTGCTGTCGTCGTCAAATATTTGTTGTAATTTTGAATTGTAATCAGTTTTATGAAATACGATGAAGGTATTGGTTTTATCTGTTTTTTTTTTTTGTTTATTTTAATATGAAGATGATATTGGATAAGACTGAATTTACTTGGAAAAATAAAAGAAATAGGCAAAACTACAGCGTCTTTCTTACGTAGTTTTGTAACAGCAAGAAACCCATCCGTGAATTAGAGTGGATGTCTACAATATATATATATATATATATATATATATATTGAGGAGGCACGAATCGGAGAGCCGAGTTCGAATTTCACTTACGTGCTAATAACCTTGGGAAATGTGTGAATCCTGTTCTCACTTCAGCTCTGAGTAAATAGAAGGACAGACAGGGTTCCATAGTTTTTAGATGGCAACCTTCTAGGAGGAGGACCACTCTGAATTCAAAACCCGCGGAGGGTCGTTTGGGGACCTTGTGGCACTTAGTGCACCAAGTCTCTGTATTCGCCCCTTCAAAAGTGTGGAATGTCCTGCACGAAACTTTCACCACTATAATGTGGTGAATGTTTCCTGGGAACTGATCTGCTTGACCCTTACACGTCGAATTCGATGGGAGAGTCGACTATATATATATATATATATATATATATATATATATATATATATATATATATATATATGGTCGAATTTACTGCTTATAAACTCTAATCTTCCATGAATCTCGTACATTCATAACTGCTCTGGCGTATCGAATGTAAACAAATGACGTCATATGTTAAGAAATGGACAAGGTCCGACAATTTATTTATTAAAGACATTTTTTATGTTTAACGTTGTTATTTTATAGATACAAGTATTTAAGCAAATGCTCTGTTTATGATAAACAGTATTAAATAACATTTACCGGCCTGAATGTCCGAGAAATTTTCATAGAAAATATTCGTTCTTTGACAGGATTCTACCATAAGGTTCTTTGTGGCCGAGCGGTCAAGGCACGTCAGCGTATATGACGGTTCCGTATAGGATGCAGGTTCGAATCCTGTCAAAGAACGAATATTTTCTATGAAAATTTCTCGACATTCAGGCCGGTATATATATATATATATATATATACATATATATATCCTTTGGAAAGTTCCTGAAAACCATACCACAGATTGACCCAGGCCTTGTGAATGAAATTGGGTAGACAGAACACTTCCTTGCACGAAGTCAGAAGTCATCGTGTCCGAGCGTTTGACTGTGCTGGCCTTGTTCAGATTGTTGATCATGCTAGATAACACGCTCTCTCCCAGAAAATGTAACTATGGTCTGGTCAGCATAGTTGCAGTATAAACCATAGATGGACTCTCCGGGTTTTAAACAAACACAAATGTTTGTTTAACATCTGAGCGAGCGTCTGCAATAGGGATTCACTAGTCGGGCTAATAGAGGGTATCCTCGAATACGAGTGGCCTGCTATTATTTATATATATATATATATATATATATATAGATTATTAGGATTTGATAATTATATTTAATTAATTCATCGACAGAATGCAGAAAGCACTGGACGGCCGTTTCGTCCTATATTTGGGACTCATCAGCAGTGCGCATCCACTACCGAGAATTGAAACCCTGACAGTTAGGTTGTCAAGCAAACATCATACCAACTGCTTCAGCGGGCCTCGGTGACAAAGAGATTGCAAATCAGACTCAACATAGCGCTCACATATTCCGTGGTGGAACCGTACTGAGGTCTCTGTAACCATCGGACTGTGCCCCCTGGAGGCCCGACAACTCTCACCAAGCCGCTCACTCTAGAGAATAAGAAGCCGGTTCGAGCGATGATATACACAGATAGTAATTATTAGGAGGATTTGATAATTATATTTAATTAATTCATCGAGCCTGATAGAAACCTCAACAGAATGCAGAAAACACTGGACGACCGTTTGCTTTCTGCATTCTGTTGAGGTTTCTATCAGACTCGATGAATTAATTATATATACATATATATATATATATATATATATATATATATATATATATATATATATATTTCATGGTGGGTTTTTGTTTAGAAAGAAAGAAGGTAATGAAAAAGAGAAACACTGGAAAAAGAACCAAGTAATCGAAAAGAGAATTCTACAACGAAGCGATTAAATGTACATTACCCGGTAAGTTTTGATAATGGTGAAAGGCGCCAGACCTTCTGCGTCTCACAATAGAAAAGAAAAACATCAAAGATTGGCAGTTATATCTATATATTTGACCACCGAAAATATGTGTTTAAGACATAACAGGAAGATATAAGTGCAGCTCTGAGAAGCAAGATTCATTTCAATTGCAGGCGTCTGCGTGGGTGTTTCGGTAGCGAAGACCCATGCACATATATTCAGGTAGCTGCTGTTCTGTTCTCAACCCGATCCTCTTTCCAAAATTTGACAATAATCTGAACATCAGAATTATATTAAAATCCCTTCGATGCCGTGTTAAAATGTTTTAGTAATCCCGCCTATATAGATATTTCTTGAAATATATAGTATGCATCTGCGTACATATTACGTTTTAATATGTACATAAAACGAAGGTCGATTTGTCATTCTGAGAGCGTATCTGGTAGCTGTTTTAATAGATTGCGGAAATGAAATGCGAAGAAGCATTGGGATAGGGAAAGCTGCCTTCCAAAATCTAAGCAAAGAGAAAAATTCATGAAAAACAAAGAAAAGAATAATGATTATATAATATCAGTCCTCATATACAGGTTGCGATAAATTGTATAAATTGTCGTCTAAATTACTCAAACATAAACATAACACTGCTATCCCATTTAACAGATATATTCACGAAAATTACACAAAAATATCTAAGAGTAGATTTATTCAATAAAATCGTCATTGGCTTCAACCACGGCCTTCAAACGACTTCGGAATCTCCTGCAACTATTCTGGGCGGTCTCCTTGTTTAAGTTGGTGAATGATGCCATAATCCTTGTCTTCAGTTCATCTTTGGTGTTACAAGGAGTTTTGTTGGTCACTCCCTGAACTGCCCCAGACACATAATAATAATAAAGTAGTTTTCAGTCTGGGGAGTTAGGTAGCCAGACGTAAGGGGTGATGTGGTTGCCGAAATTGTCTGGCAGCCTGACTGAGTTCTCCTGTTTGTTTGTCATGATGCAAAGTCCTGTTGCCAGACATAGAGTCTTCCAGCACCCAGGGCAGCAATACTCACACAAGACGCTTGATATAGGCCTCGTATTGAGTTTGAGGTACTGTGGGAAGATGAATGGAGGCATAACGTCGTTATCACTACTGACCATCCAAATACCATGATGTTGACCAACACTTCTCGAATCCTCTGCACTGTTCCCAGATTGACAAACAAACACTGAAATGTTCGTATTGGAGATTCCGTCGCGAATGCAAAGCAGTACAGCAGAGTAAATCACGTCATGGTGCTGTTTTTCTCACAGACGGTGCCTAACGTATCCTTCTATACTGTGCAGTCGACGAAATTGATAACACGCAACGCGCATGCGCAAAATTAAAAATATAAAATAGGGACAAATTACACATTGCAACCTGTATGGGATTGAATGCTGGAAAATCTCTTCACACATGAAAAAGAGACATAAGGGAACAGAAATGTCGTTCAACAGAAGGATACTGAGAATAACGTGGACAGAACATGTTTATAAAGATGGAATTCCTGCCAAAAATTGAGACAAAATGTCAACGTCCAATTAACATCAGAAAGAGACAGTTGAAATTTCTAGAAGACAATGAGGAAAGAAAACTAGGAAAATGTAATACTAACAAAATAGATTAAAAGAAATATGAACAGCGAAAACAATGCATAACCTACCCAGGAAGCTTGAGTAAATGGGTGGCGGAACAAGGATTAGGAGAGTAAAAAAGACAAAATATATTAAGAGCTAGAATTGACAGAAAATTGTGGAGAGCCATGATCGCCAACGAAGGGACACGACATACAGAAGACAATGTTAATGTGAAATTGACGCACTGTAATAGAAACGCTTTTTTCTTTTTCTTTTTTTTTTTTAAATAATTTCACCCACAATAAAGCCACTAAGACGCAGAAGGTTAGTGAGAGAAAAGCAAACTGGGAAAAATATTATTGAGAAGAAAGTAAAAACAATGAACAGGTTACAAGGAAACAGAAGATGACGTTGTATTTATTATTTTGAAGATAAAAGTTGACATGAAACAAGAAACTGGGAGAAAAGTTCCACAGGAGGGAAATGCAAAGGAAGAAACTATTCGAATAGAACCTACGGTTGGGTACAAGTTTGGGATACAAGAACAGATTAATTTTTCTGTAAAAGAAATGAAATGACATAATGAAAGCTTTTAAAACATGACTTTACTATTCATTTATTTTCAGGAAAGAATTTTCCCTAGATATACTTAATTGTTAGTAGTCAATTTGCTACCTGATTTTAGATAGAGTCTGTTTATTTGGTTGGCTCACAATACTTGTAAACATTGTGATCATACGAGCGGAACTCACTATTAGACTTTTCCCGACTAGACAGCTTCACTCCACGATATGTTTCGATTCGAGTTTGAGTCTGTGAAAGCAAAAAGCGAAACACGCGATGTTATTTCCCAAGATGACATAACACCGCTGCAAGAAAAGAAACCAGCAATCCTGTTTTCAATCTAATGAGTTCTTTATTCATGGATTCACCTTGAACTGTCTCTACGGCAGGTCACTGATATTACTGCTTCTGTCTTCCCTTCAGCCACTGAAAACTCTAACTGCTTCCCACTCTTCATCCCTCCTACTCAAATAATCCCCTATCTGGTCATACTGACTGCTGAATCTCTCCTATTACCCCCTCCGTCTGACCATCTTTACATCAGGACGTGATCCTTGTCATCCATATAACACACGGCTTCTTTCTAACTATTCTATGCGGCTTGACTATATAAGCCCAAGACTGGAATTCCCTTACTTTCTGCTGAGTGGCACTTGCTTCCAGAAGTTTTTCTTATATATTTATCTGTTTCTTTTGTCCTACTTGTGGACAGTTTACACAGATATAAAGACTTCGACCCCAGATAAAATCATTTAAATCCCACTTGATTTGAAGACTATTTTAAGCCAATCGTATGGGAGACACATTTCTATATGTTAAGTTGTAATATTATTTAAAAATAAAAAAAATGAAATTTTGTAAAAAAATTTTATTTTCAAACAAACTTTATATTTAAAAAAAAATTACTATTACTTTTAATTTTATTATTTTGGGAAATTCTTTTTTTTTTTTTTTGGTTAAATATGATTGAGCCGTGACAAAGCTAAATGAGATATGTTTTCTTTTATTGAGACATCAATGTTGGAGTTATTTGCATAGGTATCTAATCGTGACGAAGGGCCAGCGTATAGAAGTATTCTATGCTTTTCCACGCTGTAATAGCGTGAAGTGAACAAAATAACTTTCAAATTCCGGCAGAGTTTCATGAATTCAGTTGCGCACTAATACCTTTGGAAAAGGTGTGAATAAATATATTACCCTTAAAAAAATGCGTTAGTCAGCAGAACGGATTTGGTTGTATAGCCGTGATTGGCAACTAACCTAGGAGTAGAAAATTCAAAACCGAATAGAAGACCTTATGTAGCGGGCTGCGTATTTGAACTGTATCTAAGCCCAGTTCAGCATAACTGTAATTTGAAGATGTTGAAGATCTGGAAAGATGAGAAATCACACTGATTTCTTTTAATCAATTCACCGCGAGAAAGGCAATTATGCTACTAAGAGGCAAGGGTATACTGGCAATGAAAGAGAATGAAAAGACTTTAGAAGGAACGGGAAACCTAATCCTAAAGAGGGAACAAAGGATAAGCCACTACTCCTGTTCAGAATACTATGGAGGAGTGAACTGGTCGATAGGCGAATCTATCTACTCCGATTGAGAAGAAAATTTTCAGAGTTCAGATTTGGAAGTATAGAGTTTAATTAGACTTTAGAAGGAACCGGAGACCCAATCCTAAACAGTTACAAGGGACAAATCTCTACTCTCGGAATGTGAACCGTGTTATAGGGTAATCTATCTATTGCGGTTTTTCAGTAGGGAAGCTGTAAAGATGTTACCATTCATAGTACAGAGACAAGTCAGGTCAAGCCGCAGACGAAACAATTATAGTTCTCTGGTTGTTTTGATAGGAATTTAGGAAAGCAATCATCAGTTATACGCAAATTGGTTTGCCTATACGGTCGAAAAAAGAGAGATGATCTTGCCTTTTCTTTAGTTATATATTCTAAGTACACTACAGTCTAAAAGTTTGAAATAAATCCCACAATTAACATGGGACTAACTTGACAGAACAGTAAAAAAAAAAAAAAAATTAAAAAAAACTATTAGAGTCATTGAAAAAAAGAATGGAATTAGTTATCGAACTTATACATTGAAAAACTTTTGCAACAAATGGCAAAAATTTGGGCTGCAGCAATCAAGGCTAAAGGAGAATATTTTGAGGAGAGCAAAATTTAATCATAAAATGCTTTTTTTTCTTTTTGTTATAATAAGATTTCTAATAAAATATGTCACTTAAAGTTATTTATTTCATATTTAAAGTACAAAACAACGACATTTAGAGACTTAGACTTTAGACTCAAACTTTTGAAATGTAGTGTACATAAGCTAGAATTTTGATTTATCTCTTCACTTGACTCTATTGTCACAAGTAAGAAAGAATTAAATTTTTTAAAAAAGATTGAAATAAAAAATATCCAAACAAATTTACCGTGTAGAGAAATGAAGGGCATTAGCGATCTGATTACGCAATGAAGCATGAATAGCGTTCAAAAACGTCTCTTCGTCTTTGTGGCTGAGGAATTATTTTCCATCCCGCAATCACTTTCTCACAGACGAAATGTCGCATGTCTCTCGCTGCTCTATTTCTATTTCCATGGAAAGTGTTCAGACGAATAACATACCTTCAGTCCCCTAGTTCTAACCTAAATGCTAAGACACCCTCACACCGCTCCACAAACTGTAGCGAACCACTCTCATTTCCTTCCTATTTCATTGGTGAGATGTAACTTCCACTCGAGCTGTTTCTTCCCATAACCCACTGCTTTGTCGAATCAACTCCCAAGAGGTGCTTCCTCGATTATTACAATCTTAACCTGTTCTAATCTAGGGTCAAACATTATCTTCCTCATATATCACCATAAACTGTGCCCCTTGCTCTGCAACCAACTTTCAAGTCATTTAAATAAAAATACTCAAAGAATGCTTCCTAAACAAAACAAAAAAATTAGAAATATTATTTCCTTGAATCCTTAAATTACTAATGGATATTCCGTTTTATGGTAACAGTGCAAAATCATTAAACTAAGTGGGATGGGCAAAGAAAGCTCACCCAAAAGAATTAAGGAGAAAAGTATTTCCTCTTGATTACTAAAAGGATATTCCGTTGTTATACTACCTCAAAGCATGTTAGTTTATTGGCGTTGGGTAATGCGCTTTGATACCAAAACCATGAAATATTACATTACTGAGAGGGGTTATATCAATTCTCTGTCTATGTCTTTATCTCTCTCTCTCTCTCTCTCTCTCTCTCTCTCTCTCTCACACATACACACAGAACTAAATTTTAAAAATTATTATACAACAGCATCATATTTTTTTTTTGGTCAATAAAACCACCAACTACATTAATTACTGCTTTGCAAATGCTTGACCTTTTTTTGTAGATATCAGAACTTCTGAAGTTTAACCTCACGCTTTGTGTATCCTCTTTGAACTACTGTTCAATTCATCCCATACTAATTCAATGGGAAAGAGGTCACGAGGATTGAGGCAGCAAAGTCAAAATTTCCAAAACTTGGTCGCTTTTATTTGACTTGAGGTAATTTTCACATAATTTAGAAGAATGTTTTAAATTTTGTCTTGCTGAAAGGTTAATTTTATTTCAACCAAATGGAATAACATGTCTTTTCAAAATCGGATGATATTGTTGTTTTCCATTATAGCCTTGAGCTGGATCAAATCTCTAATTCTTTCGTAATCTCAAACTTTATACTGAGGGGTTAATGGTGAAAAAAATTATAATGCTTCTCATACAAAATAATATTAATTTAGCAAAATGTATTGTGGACAGAAATGTCTAAATTTGAAATTTTTGCCTTTAAGAGGAACCTGATAAGACTGAAAAATAAAAGCAAATACACTTGAGCTACTGAAATTTTATCAGTTACCAGTTACTTTAAGTTGTTTTTTTAGTTGTAGGATAGCCACGGACTTTTTTATATATATATATATATATATATATATATATATATATATATATATATATATATATATATATATATATATTATGAAATGGACGAAGTCCTACAATTGTCCATTTCTTAATATATGACGTCATTTGTTTACATTTGATACGCCAGAGCAGTTATGAATGTACGAGATTCATGGAAGATTGAAGTTTATAAGCAGTAAATTCGACCTTGTCTACCGAACGCTTCTTTGTGGCCGATGGGTAAGGCACGTCAGCGTAAATGACGGTTCCGTATAGGATGCAGGTTCGAATCCTGTCAAAGAACGAATATTTTCTATGAAAATTTCTCGGACATTCAGGCCGGTAAATGTTATTTAATACTGTTTATTATAAACAGAGCATTTACTTAAATACTTGTATCTATAAAAAGAACGTTAAACATAAAAATGTCTTTAATATATATATGTGCGTATACTTTGGCAGTATTGGACATGGTCCGTTCCACAAATTTTTTAAAATGTGTAAAATAGATAGTTTGAAATCCCAAGGTTTGCGTTAATAGTTATTTCTTCTACTTATTTATTTTATAACTAAAAAGTTCTCCACAACCATACTTAGTTAGCTCCCCCCTTAAACGGTGTCAGCAATCACGCACTGACTCAGGGTTCTTCAATCCACAAGAAAGAAATTTAACTTTCAGATAAACACAACACTTTTGTTTTCGACAACAATGGACGCTACAGTATTTATCTTGCAATAAACAACACCCTGATGATGACATTGTGCTATGTCGAAAGTACTCGGAATAAATAATATATATATCAACACGGTAATTGTCTTTTGTCCCTTAATAACGACACCAAAAATCTTCTCTGTGAATATGAAAGGATCCAGTTGAAAATAAGAAGACAGAACATATTTAAATTATTCAACGAAACATGTCTCTATATATATATATATATATATATATATATATATATATATATATGTGTGTGTGTGTGTGTGTGCGTGCTTGTGTGCGTGTTTAAGGTGAGGCAAAAGTCGCGCACCATACGAATGAAAATATAATATATATATAAAAATATAAGTTTACACACAAATTTCATTTAGTAGTTATTCACTTGTTATACATGCTGTTTAAAATGCCCACCTTCTTTTCAAAAGAGATTTCAGTTTTGTGCCTTCGTGATTCATGGACATGTGGAAGAGTTTCCTCTGTCAATTTATTGTATTCATATTTCATTCTTTCTAGAAGTTCCTCAATATTTCTTGGGTGCGTCAAATAAACAACAGATTTCAAATGGCCTACAGAAAAATACAAGGGTATGAGGTCTGTTGATCCCGGTGGCCACTCAACAGGACCTCTTCGAACTATTTATTAACCTCTATAGGGCGCTTGCTTCAACCCATATATATATATATATATATATATATATATATATATATATATATTTGTGTATTTGGGCAGCAATCCTTCTTTCATGCACATGTATGTTGTATAAAATGTTTTCATTTTTCAAAACACGGTCAAGATATTGTGTCCATGTTCAAAGTTAATATTATTAAGTGTTGTTTCTTTTGGTTTTCATTAATAAGCTTCCATTATTTTTAACTTTCTTTTGCATGTAGATAATGCTATTATATTAGTGTTGTCAACAAGTATGTTACGAATAGTGTCCGGTAGGTCTCCATGAATATTTAAATGAGATCTAATTGAGCTATGATCAGAAACATACATACAACAAACTATTTCTTATTTAACAGTTAAAATATTTAATCCTTGAAAATGGCAAAATTTATAGCCGAAAGCGCTCGAACAAAAGGAACATTCGGAAAGAAAAATTAGATCTAAAAAAAAAAAAAGTAAACCACCTTGTCTGTCGTATTCAATTAATATATATATATATATATATATATATATATATATATATATATATATATATATATATATATATATAGGATTGGCCAGATAAAAAATCTACATACACGCACATATACTTGCATGTAGTTATAAATATATTTCTTCCTCAGGTGTTATAAATACAGTGCTCAATTTCATGAAGTAAAACATAATATCCAAAGTCGATAACACGACTCGGAGTTTCAAATGAACTGCATGAAACTCCGAGTCATGCTATCGATGTTAGATATTATATATATTCACTAATATATATATATATATATATATATATATATATATATGTATGTAAGACAGAAAGAGTTTGTCTTTAGGTATATTTATTTGACCGAGCGCACGTCTTTTTAATAATTTCCTTTACACAATCCTTTCAAATTCGGGCGAAAAAGACAGAAAGAAATTTGCTCGCCTTAGTTAAAAGAAAACTTTGAGTTCAAAGAGACAGACCAGCGAGCTGAAATAAAAGATAAAACGAATTTGAGACATTTGTGAAATTTTCTTTGGACCAATGAAAACGTATATATAAAAAAAAAATTGTGCCTATATATATATATATATATATATATATATATATATATATATATATATATATATATATATATATATTCTTTGTGTGTGTACTTGTCTGTACAACGACCAAGCGCACGTCTTTTTACGAATAAAATTGTTGAGAAGAGCAAATGATATATGAATAAATTAATTAAAAAATGATCAGAAAATAAAACAAAGTAATAAAAGATAAAGCATAATAAAAACGAAAAAATCAAGAACAAGAATAATAATAAAAACAAACAACCTATCATTGAACGACCAGCTATCGAAAATCATCTCCGAATCGTAAAATAAAAAAAAAAACTCAATAAAATAAGAAATGGATGTAAAAATTATAGGTACCTTTTATGTAATATTAAGTTTTATATTATCATAGTTATGAAATTTTAACTTTATTTTTTGTTTTTTCTGATATATTATTTAAATTTTTTTTTAGCCGAAACCACCTTCAAACGTAAAGCTATAAATCTAAAGTACCTAATAAAATATTAGATTGCTAAAATATTTCTTAATTTGTAAACATTATTGGGTAGTTACATAAGTTCACTTAAAATTCGTAAAGTTTGTCACTGCCGTTTATACATCCGGTGAATTCCTCTGAACTCAGCTGTCAATAACTTCAATCAACACCTGATAAATAGGCCACGGTAGTTAAGAAATGCTTGGCTTATTTTTCTACTACGTTTCTCCGGCAAAAAAATTAAGTAATGTTTGTTTCAAATTAGATTAAACACACTTTAAATATTCTAATTTTACTCAAATAACCTTTGAAAAAGTTATATTTATTTTTACAATATTTTTAAAACGGAGAATTTAGGTTTGAAATGGCAGACATCATTAATTTTGCTGAAAAAGAAAAGTTTATTCTACTCAATATAAATTCGGATTTTAATATACCAATGTATTTTGTTTACGGGGTGTAGTAAATCTATTTTTTTACATTTGAATTAAAGCTGAAAAGAAAGCTTCAAGAACGATTTTTCCTTTTTTGAATTGATTTTAAACTATAGGTATGCCTTTTTTTTTCGGCAAATTGATGGTGACCAAATCTTGAAAAACAAAAAAACGTTTTAAAGGGAATTTATTCAGAAAAATGGATAAGAAACGCATAAGCGTAATAATGCAAAATAAATCCAAACATTATATATAAGGGCTATATAAACTCTTGAATAAAATTTTAAAAAGCCATCTATTCATAAAAATGAGCAATAAACGCAATATTAATGTAACAATGCGGAAATAATTTTAAACATTATATAAGTAAAAATAAGGAACAACATAGACCAAGACTTTTAGCACTTCAAGAGAAAACAAATTCAAGGAGCTCTCTAAGAAGAGCTATGGATGATATCGTACCACAGAGAGAAACATATTTGCTGCCCAAAAGTGCAAGAAATTCTTTAAATCGGGTTGTTGAAACATCAGAACAAAGGATAAAAAATACTCCATGCCGAAAAAAAACAGGATGGGTGCAGAAATCTCCACTTCTCCAAAGGTGGAATGTTCTTCCTAGATACTCTTGGCGGGAAAGGAAATATATTTTTATTAAGCTGCTTTTGATAAAGTTTACCAACACATAGATTTGGCAGCGGTCTTATCTGGTATTGCTGCAACTTTCTTGCCTGATGTTCAAACTCTACATTCAACTTTTAAGCTTCCAATCGACTTGACTTCATCCGATAATCCAATTTGCAGTACCTCTGAATTGCTTCAAGTGCTACCTGGATACTTGAGGCAAACACAGCCGGTCATACCAAAATGGACCAGAGCTGATGAAGTCAGAGCATGTCTCAAATCTTCTCCGTTGTGAGGACATATTCGGACGTTGACTCAAGCACAAAACGTTAGAGGACAATTATTTGGAGATCAGCTGTCAGTTCAGTTTTCCTGCGACATTTTGGGACTTGGCCAATGGCAACCTATATTTAGATGCCAACGAAGAGATGACCATTAGCTCGGTTTGCAATGTTGTCAGTACTGCTGATGAGATTAAGCCCAAGGTTCCCACACCTTCAACATAATTTCAAAAAACTCAATATTGGCACCAAAGAACAAAGCCGTTGATAGATTCAATGACCAACTGTTGCAGTCCCACCCGATAAATTCTCATATCTACATGTCAGTGGATACCATTCCAGACACGGAACAGGTAGTCAATTATTCAACGGAATTTCTGAATTCTCTACAACGTATTGGCTACCTTCATATAGATTAGAACTGAACATGGGGGTGCCTATGGTGTTATTACAGATTCTGGACCCACCAAGACTTTGTAATGGCACTAGACTGGTGGTTAAGAAGTTGATGCCATATGTAGTTTGGAAATCGGTTTTTACTGGGTATGGGAAAGGTTATGATTTCTTCATTCCCAGGAAATCGCCTCATTTCATCAGCTGAGGTCGGATATTCTATTCACGTTTAGGAGACTTTGGTTTAAAATACAAGTAAGATTTGCTTTGTCTATTAACAAAGCACAAGGCCAGACTCTATCAGTTACTGAACTACAGTTAGAAGAATCCTGTTGCTCTCATGAGCAGTTTTATATTATTTGTTCACGTATTTGAAGTAAAACCAATTTGTTTGTTTATGTTCCACAAAGAAAGACAAATGATATTGTATAACAAGAAGCAGTGAAATGTAAAAGCTGTTTAAAAATATTTTGGAGTTTGAATAAAAGAATTTGAAGATATATTGTTGTTACAGATTTATTTTTAACTTTTTAAATCCCGGGCAATACCGTATATATATATATATATATATATATATAGTTTTAATGTGTGCTATATTTATGGAATAAAGTGCTCAATATCAGGGATAGAGCGTATGTAAATATAAAAGAGAACATTGAAGTCAACACTGAGAGTTTCATGCCTGATGACTACGTCTAGCTAAAACAGTCTGTCGCCTCTGAATGTTGACTTCAACGTTCACTCTTATACATACATAAATGCATATATATATATATATATATATATATATATATATAAAGAACAGTAAGATATATAATCCGGTCTTCTTATTGAGATTTTTTATTTTTATTTTTACCAAACACTGCTCAATGTAAATTTACAGAGCTTAAATATTATAAATTAACTGATTTAACTGATTCTTCGCTACACAGTAATAATCACGTTTCAAAAAATGAAGCTAAAATCTTTAACTTTAATTATATAATTAAATTAAAAGCATTATTTCTGTTTCATCTTCAAGGGAATTTTGGAATAACTTATTTTTAACTTTACTGAGTTGTAAACGCACATATAAATTGATAATTTCCTGTTTCCAAGGATACAGATAAATCCAATCATTCAGACAGGGGCGGTAGCGTGTTCATTTTTATTAATTATTGTTGAATCAATCATGAGTTACGTTCGAAAACAAGGTTAAGTTTAGGTAGGCTAGGGGTGTATTTTTCAACGAATTTCGACATCCGTTTAACACATGTCATCTGGCTTTTTTTGTTATAACGGCAAAAAGCTTTTCGGCATTTTTTTCGTACTTGTATACTTAAAGATTCTTTCTAAACGGAGTTTTAGGTTAGAATACGTTTTATTTAACTACAATTTTTATTCTTAATTACTAATAGACTATATTTCTTTTTAAATCAATTAAATATAATAGAATTACTTAAATTATATAGGATTATTTTTTTCATATCAAATATAAGTATGTATATTACCAGCTCCCATTTTTTTATTTTATTTTTAATAATTTATTTAAGGAAAATTTTTGACAATGACGGAAAAGAATAGCTATTTCATTTCTTTGATTCAGTAATTTTTTATTTTTTATAAACTTAGTAATATTTAGTTTCTCATGTACGCACAAAGGACATGGGTCATTTAATGACTTAATAGCTTTTCTTATTAATTTCCATTTTTCTGTAGGTGTTTTATTGTATTCTTTTAAGTGCCAGAAATATTTTGAAAGGGATGTCTGATTTCTGTATCTATTTATCCTAAATTACGTTTGATGTTGATTGAACCTCTTTTTGAACCCATGGCTTGCATTTGTAGAGGACAGTTATGAGGATTTCTACAGTTACATAATTTTTGTTTATCTTCATCTCTTTTTTATTTTCATTTTATATATATATATATATATATATATATATATATATATATATATATATATATATATATATATGTGTGTGTGTGTGTGTGTGTGTGTGTGTGTGTGTGTGAAAATATATAGAAAATAGGAACGAACTCGTTAGGTAAATAATCCAAAGTTCTCTAGTATTTTTGTTATTATTTTAAAAAACAGTGCTCGATACAAAAGTAGAGCCTAAATATAATAACTAATAAAAAAATAAATAAATCTCCATAGACACTTAACCAGACTAAAAAATGTCATCTTCCGCTTTGAATTTAGACACCCCAACCTTACCCTGACTTCACCTCTTTAAATGTAACTGAGATACTGATACAAATTATTAACCCTTACGCCCCTTTTTTAAAAAATAATTGCTCTAGCCGTTACCATAGTAATTTTAATTTTAATAATAAATATGCTTATAAAACGCCTAAGTTTCATGAATTAGTTATTCAAAAAAAATTTCGCTTGAAGATGGAACAGAGCTTGGTACTTTAATTCAATTTAATTCAAATATTTATATTGAAGTTTTCGGCTCTTGTTTTGAAACATAAGAACTCTTATGTAGCGATGGAATCATATTTTAAATAAATAATTATATATATATATATATATATATATATATATATATATATATCGCCCCACTACGTTTTATAATGCAGAATCAGTTTATGCTTTTAAAAAATGGACGTCCGTTTTGCTTATTGGGATTAACTGTGCTTTCTTTTGTTTACCAGCATCACTTACTATATTCCTTAGAATAAAGCCACAAATGGCGAGTTCATAAATTGAATGTCAATCGTCCGTTTTTCTACTTCCTTAATGATTCCCATTACGAACTATTTGCTTTCGTCAAATATTTTCTCGCTTCAAATTGAATCATAAAGTCTGTATAAATGAACAACGCTATCATATCTTTTTTATTATCTTCCAAATATCCTTTTCACCTTCAAACCAAATCTGATCAAAATTGATGTGTTCCCTTTTTGGGTATTATGTAATGTGGCACGAGGCATTTGTAATATTTTAAAACGACGTGTCCATTCATCCCCCACCCTCATCTATCTGGATTAAGCGCTAAGAGAACTATCGGGATGTTTTCAACAAGAATATTTCCAATGTTTGGCGCGAACGAAATCGAGACTTGTCTCCTTGATGTATACATCAACGCATAAATACATGTATGCATGTGTATGTTTGTGTTTTCCCTTTTGTATCTATATGTGTGCATATTTGGTCAAAAGTGACAAGTGATTACGTTTTAGACGCACTAACAAGACCGCTTTTTTTGTTGGTTTTGTTTCTCTTTTAGAGAGCGATTTTCTTTGGATAAACGGTTAAAATACATAGCTAGCGTGATGTTGGATTTTGCATGGACCACTTCATAAGAACACGACTCCCGCAAGGGAGTGACAGTCACGTGGTGCAACAAGCAATGGTGAGCTTGAAATATGGTAAGTGAATTATAAGCGTAGCGATGGTCGTAAGAAAGTTTTAACGGTTCAATTCCAATCTCATTTTATTTCTCTCAGTTGCCTGTAGGTCACCTAAACAACATTCAAGTCTAATTTGATGACTTAAGTAATAATCAGATTTCATGCAATAACTCGATAAAATCTATTTTGCACTTGGAAATGTCGTTTGATATTACTATCGATTTTCCGACTTACAAGATCTTTATAGTAAAACTGTCCCATAAGAGTTCTTTTATTTAACGTATAAGCATTATATGCAAACGCAAGATTATTGTGGGATATAACCATTATTTCTATTTGACATTATGATTGGGTTCAAGAATACACCGACTGTAATGGTAATGGTTTCTCTACAAGGAAACATTTGGTATTCATTGACCGAGCAGTAGTGATTTCCGTTGGAATTTTAAAAAAATCTTTCTCTCAAAATAATTTACATAAAAACAGAATGTTCATGAGTAACTGTTATCGTTCTATCCATCACTGTTGAGGGGTTTCCTTCCTAAACTTTTATTTGAAGTACAATGGAATGGTAAGAAAATCGTGTCATTATTTTCTCTTCGAGTTACGTGTGCTATTTACCTTAGTTGTTGCAGGTGTTGGCAGTACTCAAGTGATATGGTTTCTGTTATTTAGTACAACTCTATGTGATTCTGTAACGTCAGTCCACAAGGTTCTAAGAAGGATGATCTTTGCCAAGACCTACAAGCCTTCAAAGCCTTTTTAAAAACATTGTTCTTAGAAAGCGCCTGTATACAGCTGACTGTATAGATATTTCTGGACGTGTTTTTGCGCCATGTATGATATCCATACGTTGGTTTCAATCTGACGAGGTTATTTAAGAACATGACTCGCGTTTTCACGTTGATGTTTTGATTTTCTAGCGATTTGTGGTGTTGGGCGAAACTTTTCTCATACAGTCTCATTTCTGAATGACAGGATACTCAAGATCCTAATGAACAGCCAGTTAGAACAGGGCTACAAGAATGTTGGACGCCCATGGCTAAGATATAAAGACAAGCTGAAGAACAACTTGTCAGCTGTCAATATACCACATAACACTCTTGAGCACTTAGACTTGCAGTGGGTAGAATGGAGATCAACATGTTTTAGTATTTAGTTTTCCGTCAGCTTGTCTGAATCGTCTTCAAGAAGCGAGTGCAAGATTTAAAAGGTCAGCCAATCTCACAATGATCTCATCTCACAATACTTACTCTTGCTCCATATGCGGCCTCCTTTGTAAATCACTAGCGGGTCTCAAATGCCACTTAAGATTATCGCACAAAATTTCATAACTGAATCAAGTAAGTTGTCAGATCCTCATACGTCGAAACCGACGGGAGAGTCGATTATATATATATATATATATATATATATATATATATATATATATATATATATATATATATATATATGTATATAATCGAAAGGACAATTATACTAAATGATAATTAATTATTTGAAATAGCTATGTTCGAAATACGTATATTGATTTAAGTTAAGAGAGTTTATTCTTATTTATCTAGAACTAGTAACACCCTTGAAAGATAGAATTGGGCTTTTTTGAAGCAATTGTCATCCCACAATATTGAAATTCTTAGGCACTCTTAAAATAGCATTATATATTCACACAGTTTAAACAAGAAATGTTCACAGAACATGTTCTTTCTGACCTGAAAGAATAAGGGATTCAGTTGTTATGACCAAACAGAAGCCACTTGAATGTGGTAATAAAATAAACACATCCCCTCTCGCTTGCAACAATCCTGTATAATAAAATAAACGTTTTGGCGCTAAAGCTGAATTAGTCAAATAAAGTTTCGTGAATCAAATTAGTGAGGTGTATGATACTCAGTGACGACCGGCCTCTCCTCACCCGTCCTTCATGTTTGTGGCACAGACTAATGTGTAAAACATCAATTAAATAAATTAGTCAAATAAACCTTCATAAGCTACTAGTTACAGTTGTCGATATATTTACAGTTACCGTAACAAAGAGATGAGTTTGCTGAACCATTGATTTTTATTCTTTTTCTTTTATCTTATTTTTCATTGTATGATTTTACTTCATGACGTTATATACATCAAACCAACTCATAGTGTAACCACGGCCCAAAACTGAAGGCCTATTTCAAAAATTTTTGTTACATTGAGGGCGATACATTTTAATTTTATTTTTGGTTTGCTGAAGTTCAATACTAGACTCGGTTTAAGAACTCTTTGTCTTTTAGACTTGGAATAACTAACTTATGCAATTATGAATTGAAGTAAGTATAGTGCTTATTTATTTATTCCAGAATTACTATATTATTTTTGTTTGTAGCGAAAACAATATCTTGTGCAAAAATTCACTAAGTAATCTAATTTCGGAATCTCGGTCATGTTATTTGGAAGTTAATGTATAATTTTTT
Source organism: Acanthosepion pharaonis (assembly GCA_903632075.3). Classification (NCBI taxonomy): domain Eukaryota; kingdom Metazoa; phylum Mollusca; class Cephalopoda; order Sepiida; family Sepiidae; genus Acanthosepion; species Acanthosepion pharaonis. Next base: position 498,105 of record CAHIKZ030004411.1, read on the forward strand.
ATATGATGTTCATTTACCTTTTTTACACAAATTTAAATTAATATTTTTCTCAATGAAATTTTTAATTATAAAATCAAATGTACTAATGATTAACTATATTTTATATTTAATCATTTATTTAATTATGTTTTTGTTCACACTTCTCGCCCGTGGAACTCTCTTCGGGCTTCTTGTTTTCCAACCAACGTTGGTTTTCAGAAGCTTAAATGCAATTTCAATCGTTATCTATTGCCTTATTGATTCCTTTTTTTTATTGTTCCCTCTGCTTAATAGTATTTTCATTTACTCATACTAAGTAATCTCTTGCATCTTAGTAGCTTTATTGCTTTGCTTGTGGTAAAATGATTAAAAAAAACTTAGATGCTTAGCTCGCCAGAACATTTTCTATGGAAATACCGATATAGTAGGACCATCCATGGGAAAGATGCCTTAGAGCTAGAAATAATTGATCGATCATAAGCCATAAATCTGGGTCGACTCAGGGTTTGAGGGATGTGGTTGTATTCAACTCATGTCGTTCTACCTCAGATATAACCCCCTCCCCCCAAAATAGGATTTTATAAGTAATCGCTCAACTTTTGGGATTTAGCAGTGCTCAAATTTTGCAATGCTGCATTTTCTCTCCGTTCGTTTCTAATTGGATGTCTCACTATCGTATAAACTCTCCAAACTAGACAAGGAGTATTAATCAATATTTGCTCTTAACAATTCATGTCATGCTTATTGACATGTATGCGACATCAAATATCTTCCATATTACATCCCCGTCTTATACACAAAAATGGAGGCCTCTCGTAGGCTACATCCATCCCTAAATATTTACTACCCTAGGTAATATATTAGGTGGTCGCCTCTACCTATCGTGATTTCATAATACTGTTATTTATTTATTAATATTATTGTTACTGTAAAAGAAATTCTTTTAACAAAGAGCCAGATAATACGCCATGCTTAGATATGCCACAATACATCTATTATTAAATAAGTCGAATTTTTTTCATCATTCCACGCCAATCATGGCTACTAAGATGCACGGGGCTATATCACAGAGGAGAAAGAACAATAAAAGAAGAGGTTTATGGAAAAAATATTGATACTGCATTTAAATGTTTAAAGATTTTAAGAGGAGTGTATGATAAAACAAAAAGACATTTGCATAAGTAAGAATTGCGATTAGAATAGAACTAGCCATTTCAAAATAATGAGACCTAATTGCCAGTCTAGTAGTACGTTTAAATACAGCGGGTTGGAGTACCAAGAAGAACAGTTCCCTTGAATATTTATACACAATAAATGTTTTATAAACCTTCCAAACTCTAAAAAACTGGTTTAAAATATTTAACACGTTTGGTAAACAAAAACACTAAAAAGCAAAAGAAATTACGAAATCGTACATAAACAAACAAACACAAATATTGAAAAGTTTGTTAATTTTAGAAAAAAAAACAGTAGAAACAAAAAAAATGAAAATATATGTCGGGATTTAAGTCTAAAACATTCTGAGATTATGAAGTCATTATTTAAGATACAATAAAATCATTTATACTTCTTTTTTGACAGTACTAACACCTAAACTATCAATTAATAAAAATTAACGAGGGTTATAGGCGTTCTGAATTCAAGGAAAGCTGAAGCGTTTTGTCGAAACTCCAAAAAATTAACGGATTGTCTGTTTTAATTGAAAAAATGTAATATATTTTACAGAAAAGACAGAAAGAAGTAAGCCATTCCACTGCAGTGGGAAAACGACTGTAGTCGAGATGACAGACCAAGATCAAAAATATTAATGAAACTCCTTTGGAATTTGTCGAGAATCTTCACATATATGGTAAGAGAACCAAACCAAATATGACAGTAATGTCAAATGCCTGGATAAATGGTAGATTTATAAATGTTCAAAATGGATTCCATTGAGAAAGACTATCTGGTACGGCACAGCAATTGTAGCAGATCTTACAAATAATTTAATATCTTTAGTCTACTTCATGTCAGTAGAAGACGCGAGACCAAAAAAGTCGCAATGAATTCGTCTGTTGAAGGTTAGGATCAGACATGATGATGGTGGAGCAAAAATGGTTCTCTATGATAGTGTTATGTAGTGGTTTCACAGTGGAGGCTTGTAGTCGGTCCTAAAATAGGTTCGACGTACAAAACGTTAGGAACTTGATATAATATGTAATGACGCAGTAATCTAGTTGGGGTGGCTGATACTTCAATATCCGACGAACGGTCGTCCGACATCTCCCGCTACTACTACTACTCCTACTTATTATAGGTGGGAGAGTCTATTAGCTATAGAATAGGTGTGTTCCATTATAACAGGTAGTAGCTTCGGTTTGGAGGCATTAAAATGTACAAGACATTTCTTGTTCCAGTTAACAACTGATTGGAAGTTGTTTCCGAGAGCAGCTACCAGAAGCTGCATTCTTGCGATTTATGTTTAGTTCATTCTTCTCACTTTACTTTATTATTTTCTGTTGGAGTTCTTGTGTTTTTCTTTCTGTGTCTGCTATCAACACTGTGTCATCTGCATTTCTTATGACGCAGAAAAAGAAATCTTGCATTAAACCATGCATGCATAAATACAGCAAAAAAGGTGTTTTTTCAGGATATACTCTAAAAAAATGAGGGTACATCTACTCTTCTAGTGTGTATTTTATTTTCGAAAAATCTCACAACTGAGGACGTTTCCACATTCATTAATGCGTATGCGTGTGTGTGTGTATGTATGTGTGCGTGTGTGTGTGTGATTGTTTGACGGAGTCATTTGAGAGTAAATATTTTGGGATTGTAAGAATTTGTCGGAAGCTAATGGATTTTTTTTATTTGATACAAGTGCTACTATTTAACCCATAGCTAAGGGGAGAATGTGGATTCAGCTTTTTCCCAGGTGTATTTGCGCGCAAGCGAATAAAAAAGAACACGATTTTCTCATTCCGAGCCGTTATCCACAAAATCACAAGCGCATCAAGCTTTACAGCGCCTGGTATTTCCAAGAGATCACCCATCTAGTTACTAACCAGATACGACGTTGCTTAACTTCGCTGATTGGACGGGAACCAGTGTTTCAGCGTTATATTAGCGTAAGTCGTGTGTTTGCGTGTGCGTGTGTATGTCTGTGTGTGTGTATGTAAATATTCAAGGACTTTCTCTGTGTATTTATGGCTGTGATCCAACATTTTATGGATCTAGAACTGTTTTCGCGGGTGAACAGCACAAATGAGAATCGTTGACCTGCAGCAAAATACGAAACTGCACATTTCGCGCAATTGGCGCACTCGCTATCTTTCTTCTTTCCCGGAACCAATTCCTGAAAATAGATTTCCCCTTTAACTTGACAACCGTACTTATCATTTCGATAATAGAAAATGTCTTCAAAGAGTTCGTACCTTCTTATTTGTGACACTGTAGTTCCAGTTCAACGCCCTGATACAACAAATATGCCATTTTGTAGATGTGATGGCCTAACCGTAATAATTGTGTTCGATTCTTAGTTATATAACATTTCCCAGCGTGCCAACGGAAAATGTATTCATATATTTGTTATTTGCTGTTCTTATTGCAGACAACGGAACACTTCTTTCTATCTATCTATCTATCTATCTATCTATCTATCTCTCTCTCTCTCTCTCTCTCTCTCTCTCTATATATATATATATATATATATATATATATATATATATCAAGCTATTCACTTATCTATCTCAAACTCTTCTATCTATCTATCTGATCATCTTTAAACAAGCACTCCTGTCCAGCTTTCTAAAGCGCTAACCTGGCTTCATATTTGTTTCTACGCGTTTATTGATGAAGGACATTGAGAGCACATACGTGGAGTCGTATTAATGATATTTGTAGTAAAGAAGATTAAAACAAAACTTTCATATTTCTAGTTAAAAAGTGGTTAGGATTTAGAAACACAGATCTGCAGTGAAGTGCCAGCATTTCCCATAAGAATTTGAAATTTTTTATTTAATCTATTTAGATATATTTGTTAGGAGGGCTGTTGAATGGCACAAATGGATTAAGCATCCAAAAAAGATTCAAATAGAGGTAAACATAAAGATTTATTATTAAATATCTATATATATTATATCGGAATCTCAGGTAGTGTCAGCCATATAATACCAAAAGCGGGCAATTCTTAATTTATCGTATGAAAGAAACTGATTAAGTTTCACATATCTTCCTACGAACATTTTTTTTTACGTTTTGATATTAAGTAGTTAATTTGGAAATATATACTAAAAATGAGTAAATATTTGTTCCTGGTATGTTTTGTTCTCGTTATGTGAAACAGGCAAAATATGGAAAAGAACTTTGTTGGAATTTTGTTTCAGAATCCACTCATTATTGGTAAGTATAAATAAAATATCACTAATCAGGGAAATGCTTAAAATGAACCTGAAATTAAAGGCACAAGGTACAAGACGATATGAAAATGGTTGCAGGTTCTATCGGCAAAAAAAGATATTTCAAACGGAACTCAAGAAGTTTTACAGGGAAACTGGAAAAGCATTTATAGATGTCAATCTATTAAGAAGTGCAAAAATTTTGGGAAAATATTCAGAGCAACCCAAATGAGGATAATTCCAATGCAGAGTGGATCAAACGAGAACAAGAAAGAATGAAAGATAAACCTTTGCAAGAATGGGAAAATATAACCAAGAATATCGTAATTCCTCATGATAATACGGATTCATCCATAATACGCACCCCAAAATTTGTGCTGAAAATGTGGGAAATGCTTCTCCTCGGGCATAATGCGCCTCCATGTTTGGTAATCAAACGCTATAAGTTTTACCACTCCAATTTCATCACAGCGTTTCCTACTCTTATTATAAAAAAGTAGTTTTAAACAGAGAATAATATCATTCTAATTTATTTTATAATAATTCTTATTTTATTTTACATTTGTAAATATTGTTACGTATATATGATTGGATTTGGCATCATTATGGCGTCGTAATCGCAGAATGTTATTGTCGAATTGTCGTATGTTTGTGGTGAGTAGTCATTTCGCAACTGAAACGGCAACTTTTAAAAGGTTTTTTATAGCTATGTATAATACGCACCCCTAATTTTGCTTATTACTTTTAGAAAAAAAATTCGTATTAAACATGGGGAGTTATGGTAATGTTAAGCACGCTCCTACAAAATCCCAAAATGGAAATCCTAAGGAAATGACAAGGTACCAGTTTTTCGGTTCTATCATCTGTCATCCATCTATGAAGATCTTGTGCAATGTTTATCAATGCTAAATAATAACCGCAACAAAATGCCTGAATGGATAACATATGGTATTGCATATCTCCTGCCAAAAAAAACTGTGTAACAGATGATCTCAAAATATTGGCTAATGATATGACTGTCCACAACAAATATATTTATCACGTCTTTTCCTGATAAACTGTACATAATCTTTTCTCGATGAAAACAACATTCATCAGCTGGAACAGAAGGGATGTTGAAGAGGTTCATATGGCTGCAAAGATCAACTACTGATAAATAAAATGGCCCTGAAAAATTGTATGAAAAGATGTAGAAATCTCATCACAGCTTGAATAGATTACCGTAAAGTCTATGTTAGTGTACCACATTCTTAGATTCTTAAGGTTTTGCAATTGTACAAGTTCTCCTCGGTGATAGTAAACTCCTTAAATGTAGCACGGAACTATGGAAAACCAAATTATACCTAAATCACGCCAAAGGCACTGCCACTTCCAATTGTTTGAATATCTGACAAGGAATATCGGAAGGAGATTCCCTTCTGCCCCTTGCTGTTATGTCTGATAATCCATTCTACATGGATGATATCAAGCTTTTTGCCAAAGACGACAATGAGTTGAAGGCTATCTTCAATACTGCAAATTGTTTCAGTGTTGACATATGTATGGGTTTCTGTTGCAGAGTAATTTTCACCGTGGAGGCTTGTATTTCACTAAGTCGGTCCTAAATAGGTTCGACGTACAAAACGATAGGAACTTGAAATAATAGTTAATGACGCAGCAATCTAGTTGGGGTGGTTGATACTTGAATGTCCGACATCGACTGACTCACTCAACTCCACTGAGCCCCCCTGGCGACTGCTACTACTACTACGTATTATATCTGGGAGAGTCTATTTACTATAGAATAGGTATGTTCCAGTATAACAATTTCAGATTAGATAAATGTGCAAAGTAACATTCAAGAAAGATTAGAACTCACTCAACAGAGAATTTGTCATAAATTTAGGGAACTAAACAAAAGGAAACTTATAAATACATAGGAATCAGTAAAGAAGTTCGAATACAACATGCCCAAAAGAAGGAGAAAGTAAGAAAAATAATTCAGGCGTGTGCGTCTGGTATTTGAGAAAGGGGTGAATTCACAAAAAAGAATATCATCCATAAACGCTTTGGCTCTCTCTGTGGTGCAATAAAGTTTAAAGATCCTTAATTGGATCATAGCTAACATTAAGCGAATTGATGTCAAAACGAGAAAGATTTTTCATTTGCAAACGCTTGCATCATCCTAAGGCTTATGTTTATTGTCTGTATGTATGCAGATCCGAAGGAGGCAGAGGATTAGTTGAACCTAAGCTGTCTTACAAAACTACAACATTAGTTCTTCAAAGACACCTGGAAACTACAGAAGACTGAATGATGATCTGCGTCAAAGAATATGAAAAACACATGAAACTTTATTCAGTAATAAAGGAAGCCAACAATCCAAAAGTGAATTTCAAGTGCAATTAAACGATAATGCAACTACTGCAGCGGAAAAGAAACTCAAAAAGAAAGCATCACCAAATGCAATGTACCAGTTGTATTCTTGCTACACAAAACCGATTTTTGCTAACAATAAATTAACAAGCACACATACTGAATAATTGTTTTAACCTAAAATGCATATTCTTAAATATACAGAAACTATTGACCTTCTTGTATGAGGCTGCATGGTGTTAGCATCCACTGAATATAAAACGACATGTTCGAGTAGGCCAATAATTAAACTGCAACTTTTACGGAAAGAAAACTGCAAGTTCCGGTTAAAAGAGTTACGATCTATAACAGTTTTATGGAACATCGCAATACACACAGACAGAAAAATCAAATCTAATCGCCCAGACATCGAGATCAAAAACCATGAAAACAGAATGTGCTTTCATATTGACATGACAGTCCCTGCCGATCGTAATGTATCTGTGAATATCTTCAAAGAACTATCAAAATCTTGAAATGAAAATCTCAAAAATGTGGCACATAAGGGCATGGATATTTCTAGTTGCAGTTGGAGCCATCGGATTGAGGAAAGAATTTTGATAGAATCATTTTAGTAATTCCTGCTAGACCATACCTTAAAGAAATACAAAACAACCGTACTTACAATTACAGCTCACACATTACGAAGGGCTTTATCCATGTAAACTGTGTGTGATCTTAGGGTTTTGTTTTTGTTTTTCCTCAAAGAATGCAGAGTGGAAAAATGTCATGATGCCATTTCTGAACTCATGTCCCTGTTTGATACCCGGAAAGAAATGGGTATACACCAGAAATTAAAGTAAATGAAATAATGATAATTACGGCAATGCTCTAATGACTTTCAAACCAAAACGAGGCAGAAAAGGCATCTATCTAGAACTGATCATCTAGAAACAAATCTTTAACCATGCGCGAGGTTTGATTAACTCCAAACGATTATAATTGGATGAATGCCCCCAAAAATCCGAGACTGTCTACTTTCAGACGAGATATAGCACATATCACTTGAGAAATATTTTAAAGACGCCATCACCTTGATTTCAATTTTGAACTTTGAATGTTATAAGTTCTCATTTTGTTTTATTACAAAAATAGTAATTCTGTTTTAATTGAGAATAATATTTAATTATGATAGGATAAAAAAACTCATTTATTCCAACCCATAATTATCTGATGCTTGCAGCTCTATCTCTCAACGACGCAAAATCTGTTTTATTCCGTCAGTGAGACACTGAACACTTGAAATAAATCATCGTATAAACATAAAAATAATATTCATTCTTTAATATGACAACTCTCCACTCTTTACGTATTTATTTTCCTTCTGTTGAGGATTTTCACACGTTGGTGATTCTTCTGAACTCTGGGACATGTGGTATTTATACAACGTATTTCAGAAATAAAATATATTTCCAAAAACACTCATTATCACATTTTTTCTTTATAACAAATATCAACATGAAAACATATTTTTCATATCTAAGTTCAAACATTAAATTTAAATATAGACATATAAATATCATGTTACAGTAAGTCATAGAGTTAAAAGTAAAAGTGTTATAAAATGTCTTTCAACTTCAAATTCTGTCATCTATATTTTCTGTCCAAAGCGAAGTCGCATATCAAATGCATTAATGTTTTTCATCTATGTACAAATGATTCTCAATCAGTTTTAACGCCTTTTTTGTATCTATGAATTCTTATAAATAGTCGCATCGATTTCAGTAATAAGTAGTCTGTTGGTTTTTCGTTAAAGATTCGCGGCATGGGTTATTGCCCTTTGATTTACAAAATTTTCGTAGCTTTGACGGTTTCAAAAGCTGTGCTAAAAATAATATTTAGTTAGATATCTTTCTTGAAAACTTTTCAAGTAAAAATTATCCAGAAATAAATTTTTGATTTCGTCTGCTTTCAATCAAATTTGAGATAGAGTTTCCGCTGAACTTACGCTTTTTGAAGAACTAATTTACTGCATGTTATATTTTGCAGCTACCCAGTTTTGCTGACACATATGCACGGACGTAATATCAAGTAACTTTGTGTCACCGAATCTAAATATTTTCCTGTGATTTTTTTGTTGTTGTTTTAATCAGTAGCACCCCATGCAATGCATTAAAGCCACTAAGACACAAGAGGTTACAAGGTGTAGATAAATTAAGAACAGGTACATTAATAATTAGCAGGAAAAAGAACGAGTAATCAGGACAGTAGATAGCGATTGACGTTACATTTAATTTTTTGCAGATTAAAATTCACCGGAAAGCATTAAGCCTGAAGGGCAAACCACGAGCGAGAAGTGCGAGAAAAGAAACTGTTAGCATAGAACTTACGGTTACATTTAGCCAGTCCAACTGTAAATTGATGGGATCTCGATGCCGGTCTAGTAATGGGCTTAAAGCCAAAAGGTCTATGTACCATAGCGCAGAGGTGACCTGATCAATTACATATGAATGTATTTATAGAAAAGACACAAGGAGCCAACGTTACGGCGGTGGGAATGTTATTGAAGCTGCCAGATCAGCACCAATAATATTGCCGATTCTTCTTTGGATTTTATCAAGGGGGTATAGATAAATAGCAGGAGCACCGAACCACATATATCAGCAATATTTTAAGCGAGGACGAATGGTAGACTTATAGATATGTAAGATATATTCTGGATAAAAAAAATTGTCTCGAACGACACAGTGAACCAACTTAGCAGCTGACCAAACAACGGATTCAATATAGTCTTTCCATTTCTTTTCATGTTAGCTGAGAACGTTAGCCGAGAAAGAGCAATGAGTCACCTTCCTAGAGCTGATGAAAACCAGAGAGGGTCTCTCAGATGATTAATGGAGAGTGGTTTAGTTTTTTAAGCGTTAAAATTAACAAGCCGTTTTTGCCTCTGTTAACAACGAATTTGAAATCGTTTTTGACATCGGCTGACATTTGACCTTGCCTTACTATGGAGGCAGGAAAGGCGTACTCATCTTGTGAATAAACAATTTCCGTGTCTTCCAAAGTGCCCCCAGCCAGCATGGAGGGTTTAAAACTGACCCCTAAACACTATATGTGACTTAACGCAGATAATATCAGGATAATTCTGCATTCAATCTCACATCCGAATCATTAAAGAATTCAGATATATTAGCGGATTGGTCCAAACGATGACTTTATAGCTGGTAGGGAGGATTCGTTCTTCATCTGATATTATTGACTGCTTCGATATATGAACACGTGATCGATCCAGATGCGCCTGGTCTGTGCACGCATGGGAAAGAACACGATGACAGGTAGATATATAATTACTCGCCCCAAAGAAAAGAAAATCTGCTACATCCACACAACAATCTACAATTCGCGTTTGAAGAAGGCCCCGCGGCTAAACTGTTCGACGGTAACAGAATCTAATAAGATGTAACGTATGACAGATAAAGTCACGTGTTTTCATTAGTAATGTACTGCATTAATATTACTACTATTTCTTTCTCTATATATCGCGTCTCTTCAGTGCATGGGCGATCAACGCTCTCCAAATTTTTCTACCCGTTGTAGCAGTGTTTCCATTTTTCCTAAGACTCCCGCCGCCTTTCCGACATTCATACAAACCTCATCGAATTACTGCATTCCTCTATCTATTTTGCCATGTGAGTGTTAAGTTTTACAATCCTTTCTTCCTCATTACGTGTCAAAAGAATTTCAACTCGTTCTGAGCATAAGTTATTTTTTGGTGTCATTTTTGTTAAGATTCTTCGTTGCATGTTCGTCCGTTCGTGGAATTCTCAGTACATTTCTGTTGCTGGAAGATTTATTCTCATACGTCTGGAGATAATATTTATGCAAGTAATTTAACTTTGCAAACACTTCTTAAACATGGACTTTCATTCATCGAGATAAAAATGCGTTGACTGTACGAAATGACTTTTTGTGTTCATTTGAAACACATTTTGCCGTTGGAAAAACACTTTTACAAATGTTTTTGTTTTCTGTTGATTATATAGAAACAAGGATTTTATTAATAACTAACAACCATACTCAGTTGGTCGATCAGAAAAAGCGTTTAGTTAGAATTGAGCAAAAACAGCATCATGTTTAGATTTAACACAATCTATCTTTGATTTTGAATTAATGCATTTACTGATATAACAGAAGTAGTCTGTGTTTATTTAATGGAATTTATCCGAGGATAAAACATGAAGACCCACTACAGACCAAAATTATTTTGGAGGTTTTGGAATTCAATTTGTCAGTGTGCTACCAAGGATGTAAAATAGGATACATTTGTAAAGCAATTGTTATGGTTGAATGATCAACGAAAAATAAGAAACCAGTAAAAATCGCCATTTTTTTGCTATTTACGCGGTTTTCACTATTTGGATGGAATCAATTATGAAATTAAATTACGATCAAGTTAAAATTGAGGGAGTTTTAGTTTAGAATTTTTGTTAGAATCGATTTGTGTTGAAATCGATTTTTCGTTTTTCGCAGTTTTTCGATAAGCACAGTGGCGTAGAAATGACAATGAGGTATCGTTGAGCTCGACATGATCTACGCAACCTACATACCCTTTTTGAACGAAATCGGAGGAAAAAAGTTGATATTATCGTTTTTAGATCGGATTTATCGATTATTGGTTTTTAAAAATTGTCGATTTTTAACGTTAACCACCTAACTCTTACATTGTAAAATGTACTTGCAAAGTCTGGCCAAAATCGGTTGGATGGATCTCGAGTGAATAGGTATCATACAGACAGACATTCTCTGTTTTATATATATATATATAGATATATACAGAAATGATAACTGTATTGAATGACTTTGATGATATTTTAAGCCGAATAGAAAAGATAGAAATATTTTAGGTAAGTAAAAATCAAATGGAAAGAACCATCTTTCAATACATTATCTACATTGTTCCTTTAAGGAATCGTAAAAAATGGTATATATTACGATTCTTATCCAGTTTTCCAACTCTTTGTTGGAATTGTTTTATCTTTTCAAGAATTTGGTGAGATTTCCGTTTACTTGAAATATTCATGTAATCTTTTAAAAATCATTCGCAGAACCTTATGAGCTGGGAAGAAATTATCTTTACATATTCAAAGGCGTAAAGGAAGCAACACGAATTTTCCTTAAAATTTTACATCGGATATTTGAATTGAATATTGAAAGACTGACAGTTGCTTGGTTTGATTTGTTTCATACATTAATAATTATATTTGTGCATTAATAAAAAGGTCTTTTGAAATCCTTCTTGTAAGAATTTAACATTGGTCTCTCAAGTCTTCTTGCTGCAGCGACTATAAATATATTCAATGGATATATATTGAATTCATTTGTTCTAGAATTGTGTACAATGCACGCTTCTGATTGGAAAATGCCAGTTATCATCCAGTTTTAATTTTTATTTCCAAACTTTATCTATCTATCTATCTATCTATCTATCTATCTATCTATCTATTCCGTTTATTCAAGACTATTTTGTTCTTTTCTTTCGCTCCATTTATCTCTATCTATAAAAGGCAGGATGTGTGTGTGTGTTTGTGTGTGTGTAACGAATGCACGGCCGCAATTTTTGACAATTTGCAGCAAAATTTACATGCACATGCTCCAAGTTAGCGAAAAAGCCAAGACCGACTTTGCATTTCCCAACTCCCATCGATAGTGGAAATAATCATTTTTTCATGCTTCTGCGGCAGTTTTCATGTAGTTTGCGGCCATTTTCTACTGGCCAGAGTGAGATCCTATAGCTGACTGACACGAATGTTAACTAGTATGCTAGCATGCAAAAAAAAAAAAAAAATCGATAGCTGCATTCGTCACAAGTGGGAAAAATTTAAATCTGCGTGGTACTTTACTCCCATTGGCTCATTCGCTTGCTTAAACTCAACGTTGATTCTGATTCCGCAGAACTGGGTTGGGAGTGAAATGTATTTGTTGTTGACATTCTTTTTTCATTCGGTTTTTCCAGTTACGAGTCCTTTTTTTAAAGCTGATCGTTTTGTGTTCATTTTCTTTGGTTCTTTTTTCGTAACAGATTTAATGTTTAGTATAGAGCTTAGAAAAAATTCGCAATGTGAGATAGGCAAGAAGTAAGGCATGTAGCAACATCAGCACGGCAAAGGGCACTCATTTAACGGCAAGGAAGGGCAAGAATATTTTAAGTCAAGTGATAGCGATTGCTGTATGAGTCGTACGATTTTTGAATCAAGGACGGGCAACGTTGGGCCATGCTGCTAGTTCAAGTCTATTTCTATCTATCTATCTATCTATCTATCTATCTATCTATCTATCTATCTATCTATCTATCTGTTCCATTTATTCCAGTGTTTCTTTCTTTCTTTCTGTTCGACTTTATCAAGTCTATTTCTTTCTTTCTTCTTTCTTTCTTTCTTTCTTTTTGTTCGATTTAATCAAGTCTATTTCTTTCTTTTTTTTTCTTTCTTTCTTCCACTAAGAAGACTATTAGGAGAGATAATGCTATTGAGAAAAAACATTGATCTATGTATTTATTTGTACGTCCATTTTATACAAAATGGGACACAAGGTCAAGTCAACGGTTGGACCCCAGGCGTACCTGGCCAATGGTGAAAAATTACTGAAGTTCTTTCGGCACTTTCCCTTTAGGGACGCCACAGGCGCCAGAGATTATCCCCAACCTCCTTCGAACGTAGAACTATTGATGAGAGAACGGCTCCTGAGGCTCAAGCTTAAAAAATTGCCCGTTTTCGTGAGTAACTGCAATGTCTCTCGTCTTTTAACTTTATTGGTCCCTACCCGGTAAACTTACCCGTCAATTGATCTACTTTTGTACGTAATAGCATTGCGTTTTATATATGTGATGTTGGTTTCAATCCTATTGGGAATGTAGATTTATTGTCAACAATGTAACAATTTTGGCACACAGCCAAAAGGGAAGTGGGGATAGGCTGGTCAACATTAACTATCGTAGACCTAGCTAAACCGATTCACATCCCATTTATCCATTAAACCTTGGTCATGCACCACAAGAAGTCATCCATCACCATTCAATCTGCCATATACCACAAGATCACATGTTCACAGGGAACCTACAAAAATGCCCATGACATAAAATATTCATTTTTTACAACTTTTTTCTTGCAAAAATATATAATCATCGGCTGAAGGGAATGGGATGAACCCAGAAAACAATATTCAAAAATAGCGAAACATTCAAAATAAAAATAACATAAGTTAGTAGGATCTGTCCATCTTTCCAGAAATAACAACAGCCGCTGTTTTCAGCATCAGACAACGAAGGAAGGATAGAAATAAATTACAGGGGTGGAGAATTATCAAAAAGGCTGATCCAGGCAAGATAAAAAAAAAAAAAAAAAAACTGGGGAGGTTGCGACTCTCGACATGGATCATAAAAATTGATAATGCCGGAAAAAACAATTATATATATATGTGCGTGTTTGTGTGTGTGTGTGTGTGTGAGAAGGACAACTGTTCGCGGCATTTAATTTTTTTTTAAACGTGCTCAATACAAAGTAAAGCAATATGTTATTATTTTTATTATAAGAGATTTAAATAAAAACAAGTTGAAATCACTACACAATAGCTTTCGTATTTCGGTACTACGTTGTATCTCTTCAGGCAATGGTAAGTGCCTGGTGATTAAATCGCCTGAATAGGCACAATATAGTGCCGAAACACAATAGCTATTGTGTATCGGGAGAGAGAGAGAGAGAGAGAGAGAGAGAGAGAGAGAGAGAGAGAGTAGTACCAACAAAAATTTATTGTCAATAGAATTGATTGAATAAAAATAAGAATGAATAATCCTATTCCTGACACACACAACGCTCTCAAACAAATGAACAGGAAACTCTCGGCAGAGGGTACACCCAGAGAAAAATCTTTATAAAAAGCGACTCATTTCAGACGTACAACATGTACGCCTGGCGTCTGACATATTTAGCGTTTTCCTGGGTGCAAATAAATGGACATGAATGTTTTATAGAGAGAAGCGTCAATTTAAATACGAAATCTACATTCAAGTATGTTGTATCTTTTTTGACACAGATGTATCGGTAAATATTCCTGTCCCCTCACTATCAGAAACTCTGCAAATACAGACATTTTCTGAGTGGCATTTGAAATTTTTTCGTCTGAATTAATCGATAAGGAATTCACAATCTTTACACTGATTGATTTCGACTAATATCTACATCTTGATTCATGGTAGAACTGTAGTAAATATAACATTCACTAGATGTCGCCATGAATCTTTCATAGTTGGTCAACTTACAGGAATTTCTGATCAAATAGTTTATTCATTTCATGGAAGATGATTAATTGTGGTTTCTAGAGTCCATCGCGGACCCTTTGATTTTCCGTGGTTAATTTGTCGTTTTAGTGTTCATTTTCTCTTCTCTCAGATCAAAGTACAGTGTGAGATGGATAAATGGATGAATAAACTAAATAATCTAAGTTATGCAAAACTGAAAATAACACTGACATTTCATTTTAACAGATATAATTACCAAAATTGTACAAACATATCTTGAACTAGTAAAGAGTACATTTATTCAATAAAATCGCCATGGGATCCAACCACGGCGTCTAGACGACTCCTTCAACTCTTTTGGACAGTCTCCTTGTTTAAATTGGTGAATGCTGCCATAATCCTTGCCTTCAGTTCGTCTTTGTTGTTACAAATTTTGCTGGTCAACTGCTCCCCACACATAATAATCAAGGGTATTGCAGTCTGGAGAGTTATGTAGCCAGATGTAAAGGGTGATATGGTTGCAGAAATTTTCTGTCAGCCATGACTTGGTTCTCTTGCATGTGTGGCATGGTGTAGAGTCCTGTTGCCAGACATAGTTTCTTCGAGTAACAACCATCATGTGACAGGGTAGCACTACCTCCTCAGGTCGCTTGATGTAGGCCTTTGTGTTGAGTTTGATGCCCTTACCAACAAATTTGGGAATTCTTTTCTTATGAGAATGATCGGAGAGAGATATCCGAGCTGCTGTACCTTCTTAACAACCATTAGATTCAGGCAGCTCTTTACACATTCTCTGTACTTTTCTAAAATTGACTCCCAAATGCTGGGAAATGTTCATATTGGAGATTCTGGGACAAATACCAAGTAGTACAGCATGCCATTTCCAAATTCCTGATGGAATAATATGCGTCATGGTGCTCTTTTTCTCACAGACGGTGCCCAACTGACCCTAATATACTCAGCAGTCGACAAAATAAAATAAAATAAAAAAAAACAAAAAACAAAAAAAAAAACAACGCACATGCCGCAATTAAAAATATTAAAAAATTACCTGACGTACCCTGTGCATATTACTTTTTGGCAAATTTTGATACACGTACCCGAAAAAAAAAATGATGTTTATATAGGGCAGGTCTTTCCCTTAATAGCGCTTATTACTGTACCCACCCTGAGTAATTATTTCTGTTTTAAAAAGCTAACATTAGAATTTTAATCACACCAAAATCTATGAAAATGAATTTATAATTTTTTCCGGGAAATTACAATACACATTTTAAACATCATTTATATATTAGATTGTTTATACACTTAAGTGATCCAAATAAATGCAATATTTATTATTTACCATATTATAAAGAAACAACTATGAAAACTATGAAAACAACTGTTTTTTTTATTCTTAGATTTATAAACATATAAATTTTCGGATGGGCTCTTTGCTATGTTACCTAGACTTTTTGAATTTAAGCGCAGTATTAGACAGGCGTCAAGATCTCATCAGTTTAAAGTTTAGCTGACTAGATGTAGCCGTAAGTTCTATGATAGCAGTTTATTTTCTCGTACTTCTCGCTTATGATATTCCAATCCGGTTCCGTGCTTTCCAGTCAACATTAATCTTCAAAAAATTAAATGCAATATCAATCGCTATCTACTGTTTTCCTGATTACTCTTTTCTCTTTCTGCTTATTATTAATGTTTTTGTTCTTAATTCTCCCACATCCAATATCGTCGTGTGTCTTAGTGGCTTTACTATCTTGCATGGGGTGATACCGATCAAAAAACATGTCTGTTAACAATAGAATAACAAAATTTTAATAAACTTATAACTACGAATAACTCTAATTATATAATTTAAAAAAAAAAAAATCCACGCATTTCTGTCACATGCTCTCACCACATAAATTCCCCAATTCAACCGGAATTATCCTTTTTTTTCTCGAGAACTGACAACAAAAATGTTCATAGGTTATATTTATTGTCAATTCTAGAAAAAACAAGTAAAAACAAGTAAAAAACCAAAGAACACAGAATGCATAAATCTTATTTTATATTTTGATATTTTATTAAAAGTCTAAAAACAATTTTTCAAGCAATAAAGACAGTTGAGTGCGTAATATGTAATGGTGCTATCAAGAGAAGTAGACGTCCTTTTGAGACAATGTTTTAATTGCGGGTATATATGTATATCTTTGCCAACATATTCAACTGCTAAACCAAGGACGAAATCGCGACAGAATTCGTTTGTATATACGTTTGCAAACTAGAAGCCTTAAAACGAATGTCGCTTGTCTTTTTATTCAACTTAACCAAAACATATATACCTATTCAACTGAATACGTTTTCACAATATCTGATTGTGAGAATTTTGAATCGTAAGTTGAGTGTTTTCGTTTTTTTGTTTTTTCTTTTTAGTTAAAGTTTCCCAGTACGTTTTGCTGATAGTGAAATGGACTCGGCTATTTCTGGTTCTTTAGTCAGTGTGTTTTTCTATTGGCGTTGTTTGAGAGGCCAAACTGCTAGCGGGTTTATCATGACAAACTTAGTGCTTCCTGAAATTTCTGTACGTAAATAAAGGCCTGCAAAACAGATCTCCAACTGCTCATCTTCTTCGATGAAAATAGTTCCTTTACAAAATACGGAATTATAACAATGCCGAGAAGAAAGGATCGCCTTAAAACAGCGATTCAGCTACAAACATTTAAATTCGGATTAAAGAGGGGAAGCAAGTAAAAGTTTTTAGAACTTCAGACATATTAGCAATTTCCATGACAAAATTCAACTACAACGTGGATATAACAATTGAAGCAGACGTCCGAAGCGGCAAAGAATTTTCTGAACTGTGAATGTCTTAACTGGGCAAACGAAAAATAATGAAATGCTTATAAAAATTGAGTCCTGTAGAACATGAAAAATATTGGAATTATAGTTTGCTGGTTAAACGTACAGATTTAAAAATTGAAAAGAACTGTAGATAATCTTATAAGACATTTCGCAAAAAATACCTTTTCCTCTCATATGAGGTGGCAATTTTACATATTTGTAAATATCAAGTGTAAATATTAACGTTCTCTATACTCATTGATCTCATCTTGATTATTATCAATATTATGACGTTTCGGCCAAGTACCATCTAGCCATGTTCAGATGTTCACTGTTTTGGCTTATTTTTGGATTAATGTAATTTTTAATGCACGTAACAATCAGAGAAAAAAGTGAAGGAAAGGGAATCAGAGAGAAACAGCGTTAAGTACGTTACTCGCTGATTCTTCTTGCTTCTCCTGTCTTCAATTCGTCCAGTCAATGTTAAATTCTTCTAGGCTTCTCTTCTTCAATTTACTTGTAGTTTCTATCTTCTTAAAAATCGTCCTTGTTACTATTATAATTAAAACTGAAACCTTTATTTACTCTACGACGTTAGATGGTTCTCGTTCCATCATCCATGGCTCGAGATATTTCGTCTTGTTTTATTTTTGTACTGCGCAATTATTGCTCACCGTTGTCCCCACAGCATCTAAGTCTGTAATCCCTGTCCCAGGGACAGAACTCACATTTACTATGCTATCAAATCCCGACAGAGAGAAATCTCTGCCAATTCAAG
Source organism: Acanthosepion pharaonis (assembly GCA_903632075.3). Lineage (NCBI taxonomy): Eukaryota > Metazoa > Mollusca > Cephalopoda > Sepiida > Sepiidae > Acanthosepion > Acanthosepion pharaonis. The sequence goes on from CAHIKZ030004411.1 coordinate 516,682, forward strand.
TATAAAACGGAGGTGAATATAATCAAAAACTGCGTATATTCCATCCTCTGCAGTTGTGGCAATAAATAGAAAGAAGAAAAGCCGAACTCTAAAATGCAGTAAAATTAGTAGACGGAGAAGAACACTTTATAATCAGACATCTGAAAGAATCAGCACAGGCATTATGGCATACTCCTCAGTAGAACTAGCATAAATATAAATACAATATGGGTGGTATTGTATATAGAAAGAAATACAAAAAGCAATGCTTCAGCTGCATTATTACTAAGAAAAGAGAAGTAATTTATTAAAATTTAAATGCAATGTAATCGTTACATTCCGTCTCGTTAATTCTTGTTCTTTTATTCTATGTCCTCCTTAATAATGTTTTTCCTTTCATATATTATTTAGCACTCACTAACCCCTTGTATCTTAGTGGCTTTATTGCCTTGCTTGGGATGAAATATAAAAAAGAAGCGATGGCGAAGTCGTAAAGCATCAGAGCAGCACCAGGTAATAAGAGCATTTGGTATAAGGCACCAAGTCCCGCGAGACAATATCCTGGTAGATTAAATGTTGGTCTCTGAATCTGATGACAGTAATTGCAAGTTCAATCGGTGTGTCAGGTAGTAAGCACTGAGTTGAAACAGGGCGAGAAATAAGTGGGCACTAGTAGAAAGAAAATGACAAAATACGAAGTCTGTTTGAAAAGTAACGGGTCTGGTGTCACAAAAAATATATATTTCAATTCCAAGCAAAAGACTACATGGTTTCCTCTTCAAAGTAATTTTCCGCGGGTTTAATGCCCTTTTCCATTCTTCTCTGGCACAATTCTATGCACCGCTTGAAGGATTCTTCTTTGATGCCTCTCACCTCCATCGTCACAGCCATCTTTATGTCCTCCCGGCTTTCAAAACGGGTCACCTTGATGATCCCTTGTGTCTGGGGAAAAAGAAAAAATGTCATACGGAATAGGATTAGTTGAATAGGGAGTTTTATTCCCAGTATGGCGATGTTCTCCTAGGTCTGCTTAAGGCAGTGTAGCAGTGAAGCAGTCCTGCCACAATTCTCGTTTCTTCTTGCACACTGTGCGAAACAGATACCACGACATGCTGTTTGATCGTAACTGAGTTGTGGCAAAAGGCTGATAGTATGGAGCACCCATTAAAGATCAAATTCACTACTCAGTCGTAGTTGACATAGCGAGGCAAGCTTGTTAACCATTACACCACGGCGGAATTCCCCATCATATACCTATATAATCTACCTCTATAGTTTAAAGAAATTTAGTTTAAGTTTCTCGGAATGTTACCCGCATTAATCGACACCAGAAGAAAGATCAAGGTCACAACGGCAAAAGCGATGTAATAATAACAACAGATATGAAATAGTCGTATGAATGTAAATAATCAATGAACCCACTAACACGACAGAATTGTTCTGCTAAAAGACCTTGCCAACGTTTTGAATAAACATTGCAAAGAAAATTAAACTGAGGAATCTTGCCGAATGCATTGCTACTTAACCTTCGTTTTGGCATTGTTCAATACCACTGTCATTTGAAATTCATTTTGCGTAATAAATGAAACTACCTTTTATTTTATACCCGCCACCGGTAAACAGGAAAGTGAAGGATTGTTTCGTTCGATGAAAAGTTGAGACACGACAAAATTGACAAGGGCATTGTATTAAATCTTTCTTTAAGAAACGGTCAATTGTTTTACCTTCATCACCAGTAAAGACGAATATTGTCAATTTTTAACAAAGGAAAAAAGACTTTTACAGGCTTATAGAATTTTCTACAACAGAAACAAAAGACGAAAAAAAAAAATCTCGAAAAATATTTTATAAGATTAAATAAAAATTAATAAATAAATGTCGAGAAATAAAACCCATGGAATTGAAAACGAAGAAAATGTTAAAAATATAATAAAAATATAATAACAGAAAATATATTATGAACTAATCTATTGAAATAAGTGGATTACATTTGACCCTTTATAGATAGGATCTGAAAAATGGCGTAGATATAAACTTTCCTTAAAAAGCAGTTCTTTGCTGTGGAGATGAAGCAATTCTTCATGTTACTTCGTTTCGTTTCATTTATCCTTGTTCTTCAGGCGGACTTATTTTCAAATATTTCTCTTTCTATAAATTTGTTGCGCGATATGTTTTGTTTTTTATAATCAAAATCTCGTCGTTCGTTTATTTTTCTTAATCGTATTTTTAACTGTTTTCCTTTTTCTTTGAGCATTTTTTATTTTTTGTAAATCTCTTTCTAACGCAACTTCTAATAGCTTTCATTTTAAAGATTTTACAATCATGTTTAATCTACCATTTCAATGATTCTTTCTTTTCGGTATACATTAAGAATACCTTTTCCTTCAAAACCTTTTTCTTTAAAATCTGTCCTTAGATTGGAGTTTCGATTTTATTGCGAATCTAGAAAACAGTTTGCATTTTTTCTTTTCGTCCAAAGTTACATGTATCCTTTGAATATATATATGTAATAGTCCGGTTAAAGAAATTTGAGGAAGAAAAAGACAACAAAATAACAATATTGGCATTAAGATTGATTATATTTATTATACAATAGTAGGTCTTTAGACTAACTTGAAGCGCGAAGAGAAAGGGTTTTAATTCGGAATTTTCGGACACGCCTGTATCCTTTTTCATCGACACGATAAATAAACAAAGACGTAGGACTCACTCTTCCGGGGCATTCATACATATAATTATATATATAATAATACCTGGTCAATCGTATTTCAGGATACCCGTCTATTAGTGCGGCTAGCCAATACCTATTGCAGACGCTCACTCAGGCACATTTTATTTGTTCGACAGATCACCTGTGATTTATACTGCAATTACACTGAGCAGACCTTAGTTACAGTTTCTGGGAAAGAGCTTGTTATCTAGCGTGATCAACAATCTGAACAAGGCCAGCGCCATCAAACGCTCGGGCACGATGACTTGTGACTTCGTGCTCGCACGGGCTATCGACGGCCTCCAAGTGTTCCGTCCACCCAATTTCACTTAAAAGGCTTGTGTCAAACCGCGGTATGGCTTTCAGGCACTTTCCAAAGAAACACTTTTGACGGTTTTTCTGATGTTATATGGACCACAGATCTTTTGTATTTTCTCTGATAATACCATCAAATAGTGTAGACAGACCAAAGCTGTTTTCTGAGTGTTGTCGTCCTCTTATACGCTTCTATCCCAGAGTAGTTGTTACGTTGTAGAGTACTGCTTATACTGACTATTTCTTGATCACATATCTCTGGGTCGCCACTCATGACTTTTGCTCGGTGATGTAAGCAGCAAACGCTCCATTCTTTACACGGAATGGATGGTAGTAGTTGAAATTGAGGAATTGTCCGGGGAATATTGCCTTGCGATATATTGATGTATTGAGCCCATACACTGTTCGAGATAGTACATCCAACAAGGCGAGATTTTTGTTGTTTTCTCGCCCCATTGTGAACTGCATCGATTATCTTATTGATGATCAAGTAGTAGTTGGGCCTCTTCTTGATGTGGCCAGTGTATGAAGGTGTCATCTACGTATCTTAGCCATATTCTTCGTTTTCCTGATGTTGATTCTAATGCCATTTTTTTCGAAGAATTCCATGTATATATGATCCATTGCTGGCGATAAGGGCGATAATATTACCAAGCCTTCATTCTGTCGATAAGGTATTGGTATACTGGTTCGTTCTCCTTGGGATGAATCGAAGGCCAGTCTGTCCCTGACTACCGATTGTGCCTCCTCCGTGAGTAGCTTGCTGAATAAATTCACCACATCGAGGCTCACAATCGGCTTGGATCGGATGGGCGCATCTTTGATTATTTCCAAAAAGTGGGCGGAGTTTTAGACATATAAAGGTGACTTTCCTATTTAATCAATCAATTATATCTACAAGGAGGCGACTTAGAGGGTTGTACACAGAGCCTTGGCAACTAACAATCGGCCTGAGTGGAATACTGTCTTTGTGAATCTTGGGGAGACCGTATATTTGAGGTAGCTTGGTGTAACGCTACGACAACTACTTTTATGTTTTAGGTGAGAAGTTTTCCTTGGTCTTGAGACAGTTTTCGATCTGTTTTCATTGTTGGATCGCTTTAATTTAGCTATGATTTCTATTGAGGGCTTCCAGCTTTCCATTATATTCCGATCTGTTCATCACTACAGTCGCATTGCCTTTGTTAGCTGGTAGAATGATGGTGTTTTCATTCCTCTGTAGGGTTCTGATTGCCAGCTTCTCAAGTTCCATGATGTTTGATTTGGGCGGCTTGGATTTCTCCAGTATCAATCTCATTTACCAACTTACTTTATTCCTCCTGAGCCTGAGGGATGTTCAAGGCTATTTATTTGGTTTTCTTCTGATGTCCAAGTATAGTATCCGCCTGACGATTGTTGTGAATTTGAAACCCTTGTTTAGCACTGACTCCAAGAGGCTCTCAACCGGTATGATTGATGCTCATTGCTGCCTTCTATGAGTCGGGCGAGAGGAGGTGCTAGACCTTGTACGTCACCTTTTTTAATCTGTTTAATTTTTGTACATGGTGGTCCTTGACTGCATCGAATTCGTTCCTGAAGGATTTATCCAGATTATGTTGGATCCTCTCTCGGTCTTCTTCATCGGTAATTCTGTTGAAGGATGGCTTGAGCCCATGGGAGTTAACAGATTAAAGTTTTAGTTTTCTCCATCGGTTGTACTGGAATCTTTCTAGGACAAGAGCGTGTCCCGCTTTATCTGAGACGAAACAGGCTCTCCTTGAATTGACGAGGAATCTTGGGAACAAGCCTGAATAGATGAGTCGTAAGTTTCTGAATCGGTGTACGAATGTCAAATGTTTCGATATTCGTGCCAGGTTCTGATAGGCTTTTTCTAAAAAAAAAATGTTTAATGAGACATTAAGTTTATAAGTCCCAGATATTCATACGCTGATATCCTCAAGGACACATGGCCCAATAGACAAAATCTTTGGTTGGATCTAGTGACTTGACCCAAAGCGTTGTGAGTTCAATACCTGGCTACAACAGTGCTGAAAAGATGAAACAAAAAAAAAAAAACACGGGGAATTGAGCTAAAGGGAGATATAATTTTGTTTTCTACATCAGTTTACTGGATTCTTTCTCGGACAAGGGCGTGTCCCCTTTTTTCTTCGACAGGGCGGGCTCTCCTTGAATTGTGTTATATAGGAAGAAAATGAGTAACTATCGGCACCGAGGTTCGAGCGTGACACTCTGGACTTATGGATATACGTTTTTCACCAGGTGTATAAATAGCGGTAACAGGCTACTGACTGCAGTGATTATTGAGTGACTACTGAGTAGAACTATCCAGTTGAATTTGTGTGAATTATTGTGCCTCGATGATTTGAGATTTTGACTTAGGATTTACCGGACGTTAAGCCGAGTCGCGATGCTAACAAGCTATTCACTGAAATGGTTAATTATCTTTGGTTGACTTTTACTGTTTTATTCTTGTTAATTGTTTATTTGCAGTTGTAATTAAATTCTGTTTTATGTTTACATTGAAGTTTTAAGTTATACTTAATTATTAAGCGCCACCGTACATCACAAAAATTGACGGGGAGTCTTGGTGTTAAGCCTGAAGGAATGATTCCTAAAACTGTTCATCGGTGTAGGAATGTCAAATGGTTTGATAATAGTGCCAAATTCTAGTGGGATTTAAAAAAAAAAAGTTACTGAGGCATTAAGTTTATAAGTCCCAAATATTCATACACTGATATCCTCAAAGAAATAATGGCCCAGTGGACAAAAGCGTTGACTGGGTCCAATGGCTTGACTCAAAGAGTTTTGAGTTGAATTCCTGTCTATGATATAGTGAAAAAAATTAAAAAAATGCAATAACAAACATAGAGAGTTGAGTTAAAGGACTGAGACACCCGGAAGAGACATGGCACGTGGAACTTGATCAATCTACGCCGGTGGACAAAATAAAGGGTTCAGTTCCAAATTCCAATCACCTGAAGAGACACCATGAACATGACAATAACGTTGATGACAGCAGTCCGAAAAAATGTATATATACAATACCTCATCTTAGAAATATAAACAAATTCCTCTTTTCCCGAGACTATCAATCTCTTGTATATCTCTGACCCTAATTGTAATAGTAATTATAATACTATCCGTTTCCTTATGAGGAAACATTCGACATTCATCGATGGAGCAACCAGTACTGTTGTCGATTGAAATTAATCAAATCTTTTTCTTAAAACAATTTTTAAGAAAAAAAGTTTTTCTTCCTAACCATTTATTTGAAGTAGTGTTGAAATATACCTATAATATTTGAAGAAGTACATAAATATATCTATAATTATTTGAAGTAGTTCATAAATATATCTATAATTATTTACATTATATGCGTTCGGACAACTACCCGGTTTGTATTAATAAATTACTGTGTTCTCCGACCTCCTATGTGTGTCTGTCGATCGAGTTTTTGAACTGAACACTTTATTCAATACAGAAGGTAGATTGTTCCCATTCTGTTATCCATGCCGAGGAAAAGATAACCCTGGAAGATGCTATGTTTGAATTCAAACCTAATCTTCTTCTTTGCAATATTCTTATTGGAAATGAACTGAATCAATTTTAATTCAGATATTGATGAAATAGCAAGGCGTTCGTGAAGTTGGTGATATAATAACTGTGATTTCAATCGCTGGCTGGGTTGGTGCAGACTTAGAATCAATGGATGATAGATAAGACTAAAAAGAACAGGGTGATATATTCCTAGACATGGACAGAGGAACCAGAACAACTGACCCAGTAAATCAAATATATAATCTACAGTTCAAAATTTCCTGAAGAAGGCTGGTGGAAACTACAGCCGAAATGTTGTGACAGTAATAGAAAAGATGAGGATATTAGTCCGACTGTAAATAATGATAAATCCTCATCCCATAAATTCAGATATTATGCATATATTACAGGAAATATATGACATTTATATTTATAGAAAATTTAATGTTCTTTAGACGCTTTTAAGGATTTCTTAGTATCATTATACTGGAAACTACACGATGCCTAGTAAAAAAGCGTTAAAATTATTATCACTGTTTTATCTTTCAGGAATAATTGACCTTGAACAACCTTGAAGAAATTTCTTGAATATTCATGACCTTGGCTAATCATTCGACAATCACGTGATTACTTAACTTTGATTGATTCTTTTATGATTGATTAATTGCTGCTCGATCTTGTGACTCGTCATTTAAAGGTTATTTGCAGAGAGCTTTCGTCTTTCGTTCTGTCCTCCTCGTAATGGCTAAGCAACTCACTGATTATGAGCCTTAGTTTATCGTACTTTTCAAAGAATAATATCGGACGTGGAGATTGACAACATGTTCAAGAATTCTTCCTGATTTTTTTAGTCGCATAAGTCGTCCCTAGTTTTCAACCGTTGTCTGACGGTTTTCGGAATTTACCATTTTTTTTACTGGTCATCCTGTAGTGTAGTGTACTTTGTTTTGGTTAGGTTGATTGACTTTTTGGGTTATTTAATATCGAATGTATGGAACACATAGTGTGAGTCGGATTCGCTACTTAATATTCATGGTCAACTATAACCTCACGACTTCTAATTTGTTTGCATGTTGAAAATTTTAACTGTGAAAAAAAACCTGAAGTATTGACCGTTTCTTTCGTTCATTTTAACGTCAGAACTTCACCTTAAATAATCGTGTAGTTCGTTCTTTAATATCTGAGCCAATGAGCTCTTTAACCTCACCCAGATAATGGGACGCACCAAACTGAAATCGGACACGCGGACGGCAATCGATATTATAGTGCAGCGTCTAGGCTCTTTGTAAGTATCTTCTTATTTAGAAATCATTAGTTTTGTAATTAGGTAAAATATAATTATTTTACAGTTCGAAATAAGTCAGAGTGTTCTGGTTTTTAATAATTCCAATGCGAAAGCGTTAACGTGTAGTTATCAGAAAATGGTACATACTGACTAACTGGATTTACCAGCAAAATAAAACACTGCAGGATCTCCATTCATGGCCATATTCTCAATATCATATACTGTTAATAATCGTCTTTTCATAAAGTTCATGTATCTCGCTGAAAGCCTCCGATATAGTAATCTCTTAGCGACGTCTTCGGTAAAGTTTATCTTTGAAATCGCTGGTAGACAAAAGAACTTAAAAATCAGTTTAAATACATTTTCACTTCCGGCTAGTTCAAATCTAGTTACATATTTTCATTTGCAACTTTGGCTTGTAACTTACCAATTCATAGAATAGTGATTTTAAATATAAGTCGTTAATAGCAAGATAAATCTTAATAAGATGGACCAACAGTGTGACCGTTTTACAGACAATGTCGAAAGCAGTGAATATGCATACAAAACCACTTTCTTGACATCATCATTGTAAAATCTTCCCCATGCGTCTACACTGATAAATTTATTGCTTTTCCATTCGAATCAATCACTTATGTCAGCGGCGTAGAATTGATCCTTTCAAACGATAGATAACCGCTTTTTGTCGGATAGAGATAATCTAGGCTTATTCCTCTGCACCGCTTTTTTTTTTTGTCAGGAAAGCTATTTATGACCTTGTCGACATAATCTCATTTAGTATGAAAGAAAGCAATATATTTTCAATGTAAGAAGATAATTTCGTTTGGATTTATAGACGTTCTTTCATCTGTCTGTGTGCAGATAAGTCATTTGATAGAACATATATATATATATATATATATGCGTGTGTGTGGGGGGGACACACAATTACAGCCTGAGATGGATAAATTGTCGTCTTGATTACACAAAAATGAAAATAACACTGACATTTCATTTTAAGAGATAAATTTACCAAAATTGCACAAAAATATTTTGAAATACTAATGATTAAATTTATTCCCAAACATAATAATCAAGAGGGCAATTTACCCATCTCAACATATATATATATATATATATATATATATATATAATTTGTTCGAAAGTTATAATATAAATAAGTGGCCAGATATTAGGGTTGATGTGGTTCTAGAAATTATCTGACAGCCATGACTGGGTTTTTATGGTGCAGAGTCCTGTTGCCAGATATGGGGTCTTCCAGCAGTCATCCTCTTGAGCCATGACAGCTCTACGGCCTTAAATCACTTGATGTGGGCCTTGTTTGAGCCTGAAACTATCACCAACAATCTTGGGAGCTCTTTTCTTATCAGAACGACCAGAGTAAGTTTTCCGAGCTGCTGAACCTTCCTAATAACAATACGACTCATCCGTGAAACCTCGGTACTCTCCTCAGATTGACACCCAAACACTGTACAATGTTTGTATTAGAGATTCTGGCGCGAATGACAAGCAGTAGAACATGCCGTTTAAAAATTCGGGCGGAGTGTATTGCGGCATTGTACTCAGACGGTGTCCAACTAATCCTGTTATAGTGTGCATTCGACAAAATGAAAAAAAAACAACACGCATGCGACAAATGAAAAATGTAAAATGGCGACAATTTACCCATCTCAACATATATATATATATATATATATATATATATATATATATATATATATATATATATATATATAATTTGTTCGAAAGTTATAATATAAATATGTTATGAGATCACAACTAAAACAGCGATTGGTGTCTTTTCAAGTAAGTGATGATGGATATATATATATATATATATATATATATATATATATATATATATATATATATATATATATATATATATTGTTTCAACACTTCTGGTGATGAATATATATCTATATCTCTATATATATCTATATCTCTATATATATGTATATATATATATATATATGTATATATATAGGAATCTCGTGATGAATATATATATATATACGTATACATGTAGATATATTTACATATATATATATATATATATATATATATATGTATATATATATGTAGTAATTTTGTTTCAACACTTTGGTGTCTCATGAAGTGAAGGTGTTGAATATATGCGTATATATATATATATATATATTTGAGATTTTGTATCAACACAAACGAATATTTCATTTAAATTTCAATAACTTGTGAAGAATGGTGTCAAACATCTGCGATTGTTAATCAGGTGGGGAGAAATCTTGGATTTTATGAATTAAAAAAATAATTTTAGAAAACATTTCATTTGGTGCTAAAGAAGTTCTCTTGTCTCTTGTATAAGTTAAATCATTGGATATATATATATATATATATATATAATATTAGTGGTCAATATATATATATATATATATATATATATATATATATATATATATATATATATATATATATATAAATTTCCAAGAGGATAGAATCCAGGTAGAACTCAATGCCCAGTACAGAGTAATAATATGATATAAAAGGCTTTAAACACTAATATTCTATGGCTATAATTTATTACATTTGAATCATAATCACCATCCAATTCATCAGACCTACAAATTCAAAAAGAAATCGGGAAATAAAACTACGTGTATGAAAAACAAAATTTTAGTGAGAGTGTATCTGTGGGAGTGGGCAACAATTTGAAACTGAGATGTATGAAAGCTCTAGAGAGAGGAGGTGTAATATAGAAGAAAGAAAACGGGAAGGCTTAAAGGTGAAGTGGTATTATATATATATATATATATATATATATATATATATATATATATATATATATATATATATATATATATATATATATATATATAGCCAACTGCGTTAATGCAAATCTCTTCAGTAAAATGAATGGAACACTCCGGCTGATTGACATTTGTTTACATTTGTAAAAATAATACCCTATAATTAGTTGTTAGAACGACGATAGCTCAGTAGTAGAAACACTGGCTAAAACCAAATCAGTTTTGTTTCAATCCTGGATTCGCTCTTCTAGTTGCACTAAAGAGCTGCGAAACAATACCGTCTGCGAATGGTGCATCTATAAATATATTTAATTTTTATCCTCTACACACAAAACATTTCATTTACTTTTATTTCAATAACTTAAATGGAAGTATGATGTCAGACAACTACTGAGCTTATTAATCATGCGTGAAAAACGTTTTGTGTATTTCGAAAAAAAAATCAGCGAAAAGAAGAGCTCAATATGCGAATTATGAATTGTAGATGTGAAAATTAAACATATACGAAAATTGAAATATATAGAAAATGTTTCAATTGGGGAAGGAAACCGCAACACTGAAATTCGATGACGCATTTCGATACGGAAAATGAACTTCAAAATGGAAAATCTGGTGAGAAACTGAAAAATGTATTTATTTTAATGCGATATCGGTACTCCTGTATGGTAGTTTATGTTGGACAATGTCAACACAGATAATGAAGTGAATTGAAGCAACAGAAATCTGGTCCTGCAGGAGGATGCTGAGAATACCATTAACTGAACAAGTGACCAACGATGATGTTTTAGAGAAAATTGAAACAAAAAGTGTATTAATAATTAACAACGGAAAGAGATAGTTGAAATTTCTGGCGTAATTTCTGATGAAAGAGTGCTTAAAAAATTTGGCACACTCAGGTAAAGTTGAATGCAAGAGGGACAGATGAAAACACCGAATAACCAAACTAGAGAGCTTGTGAAAATATCTGGCTGGACGAAGATTAGAAGAAGTAGCGAAAAGGCAAAAAAAAGTTAACACAGACAGGAAATTGTGGAGAGTCATGATCGGCTAAGTCATTTCTATCTTTCGAGTCTTGATATATTTTGAAGTCTTTTGCGGTTGATCGCTAGATGAGGACGTACTCTAAAAATACAGGTAAATCTGCTAAAATTTCCACTAAAAATAAACTTTATTGTAATAAGAAATAATGTCAAATTATGAAAAATCAAAACCATTAATTACTTAGAGTATATATATATATATATATATATATATATATATATATATATATATATATATATATATATATATATAACACGTCTCATTGAATAATTTTTACTATTTGCTGATAGAATGAAACAATGTATTGCATTTCGCAAATTTCGTTCTAAAGAATTATTGGCGGTTCTGCAAAGGTGTGCTGAACGACAGCAAATCCTCAACCCCTCTCCTATTCAATCAATTCGAAGTCCTAACATCCACAGCTGATAAGGCTGAATGCTTTGCTCGGAAATTCTCATCCAACTCAAAACTCGACTCATCCGGAGTACCCACACTTGATTTACTCCCTAGAACTGAGGCTCTTCTAAATGAGATTGTGTGTAACCTCGTCGATCGTACTGGAGATCATCTCTAAATTAGACTCTGATAAAGTAGGTGGTGGTAACAGGATACCAGTTGTGCCCCTTAGCTTGCTCCAGTTCAAACTATACAACTATTGCCTCGATGATTTTGCTTTCCAGCCTGTTGGAAGACCTTCTCTGTTTTTAAGATCTTTGGAGAAACTTAAGACACATTCAACTAACGTATAACTGTCTCCTACCACTCTTAAGCCAAGTCTTCGAGGTTTTAATCAATGTGTGATGTGTTTAAGCATCTTACCACCCACGATCTACTCTCTGACAAAAAATATGGTTTCCACTTTGCCCTGTCTACCGCTGACGTTCTTACAGCCATAACTGAATTTTTATAGCAAGCTCTTGATAATAACGGCGAAGCTCCAGCTGAGGCTCTAGATATCTCGAAGGCGTTTGACAAGGTTTGGAAAGCTGGTCTTCTACGATATTACAAGACAATTTGATTTAATCCAACCATTCCTGTCAAACAGCGAAAATGAAGGTCGTTCTGAAAGTGTTCTCTTCCAGTTCCTTTCATACGAAAGCTGGTGTTCTCCAATGCTCTATCCTGGGTCCTACACTATTTCTGATCTTCATCAATGTTCTTCCTGATGTCATCAGTTCTCAAGTAGGCATCTACGCAAAATATATTACAATTTACTCCCGTCTCCATAATAAATCCGCCATTATTGACAATGAGGCAGGAAATAGCTTCTAAATTTTAATGCCTCCAAAACGTAACTGCTCATATTTACTCGCCATAGAGAAACTTCACTGCCTTCTGTCAGCATGTTTGATGCTCAAATTAACGAGAGCCTTTCACTGCGCCTCCTTGGTCTCACATTTTTCAGAGATATACATTGAATGAATAGCTGCATTTACCGCAATATATATTTGTTTTATTACCAAGTACTTGATAATAAAAACAACCACAGCAATTTTCTCTCCTCTTTCACATAAAAAGAAAACTTAACCGAGAGTATGAAAAGATTTTATCAATAATGAGTAGACAGAATATGTCTAAACTATACATCGAAACATGTCGTAATGAAAACATGCTGCCGAAATATATATATATATATATATATATATGTATAGTCGCCCACCAACAGACTGGTTTCACAGCTCCTCAGTGTGGATAGACGTTCGATTACTTCAACCCGGGATCAAAAGATATCTTACGACTAGGCCATCCTCGAACGGCAGAATTTAACGTTTTCCTTCTATACGAAATACGCCAAAGGCCCGGAGAACTCAATTCGTACTTGAAGAGTAAGGATTAATAGCAGTCGGAAAAACTGTTTTTACAACCCCCTTTCTTTCGAGAGCTCAACTGGATTTCCGGGAGCATATATTGACAACCACAGACTCGCTATATCACAGCTATAGTGTGTTCACAAAGTCTTTAGACAAGTTCAAAATGTCCTTACGAAAAACTTAGAAGAGGTGGCGAATAAATTATATTAATATGTTACTGTTTTTAATGATATTAAGGTTATGATTTTATTTTTCAGATCGTAATTAATATTGATTTTATCTTTGAGATCGCAGTGAAACAATTACTAGGAGTTCGCCTTAAAATTGGATAACAATGACTGCCCTAGAAGTAATGGTACAATGTCTGTCTTGGTTTATCGATCAAAGTCGGAAATTCAAACATGATGAAATTACACAGATAACAAAGAAAAACAAGTTCTGGTAGGTCAGTCGATTCTAATGAATTTGTGGACACCATATATATATATATATATATATATATATAATTATTTATTTAAAAATATGATTCCAACGCTACATAAGAGTTCTCATGTTTCAAAACAAGAGCCGAAAACTTTAATATAATTTTTTGAATTAAATTGAATTAAATTACTAAACTTTGTTCCATCTTCAAGCGAAATTTTTTTGGGAATCCCATGCAACAGAGCTTAGTACTTTAATTCAGTTTAATTCAAATAATTATATTGAAGTTTTCGGCTCCTGTTTTGAAACATAAGAACTCTTATGTAGCGTTGGAATCATATTTTTAAATAAATAATTATATTTATGCTCTACTTCTGTATCGAGCACTATTTTTTAAAAATAATAACAAAAATAGTAGAGAACATTGGATTATTTACCTAACGAGTTCTTTCCTATTTTCTATATATTTTTACACACACACATACATACATACATACATATATATATATATATATATATATATATATATATATATATATATATATATATATGTGTGTGTGTGTGTGTGTGTGTGTATGTATTTAGGCACCAATCCTTCTTTCATGCACATTTCATTGAATACGATAGACAAGGTGCTTTTATTTAGTTTTTTTATACAATTTCTCATACGATCTAATAATCTTCTTCTTTTCAGATTATAAATTATATAAAAACTCTCAGAATGTTCTACTGGACACTATTCGTAACATACTTATTGACAACACAAATATAATAACATCATCTACATGCAAAAAAGACAAAAAATAATGGAAGCATCATACTTATTGTAAAACCCAGGTTGTGTGTGTGTGTGTGTGTGTGTGTGTGTGTGTGTGTGTTTGTATATATTGAATCAGATTTCCTACATTTTTCAACCGATTTCAACAAAACTTCACAGGACTACATAAAATTACCTTGTGGTGGTTCTGACAGTGCCAAAAATTGGAAAAACACAATTGTTTTTGCACAAAATCAATAGGAAAACACGATTAAGATGCATTAATGAAAGGGGGAGAACTCATATCGAGTTATACTTATTATAAAACCCAGGTTGTTTGTGTGTGTGTGTGTGTGTTCGTTTATATATGGGATCGGATTTCCTACATTTTTCAACCGATTTCAAGAAAACTTCAATTTTTTTGGCAGGTAGTGTTTCTTATTGTCTTGCACACTTTTTTCTTTATTTTTACATTCAGAATGTTTTAAAAATTCCATTTACAAGACAATTGTTTATAATAAAATTCTATTCAATCAGTAGACTCATAACGATTGCAAACAATGCTTTTGTTTGAGTTTGGGTTTGACCAATTCGTAAAAAAAAAAAGAAAAAAAAAAGAAAACTAATTAAGACATGCGTGTCCGTAAACCTTAAACAATAATCTTTGTCAATTTTATTTTTCAGTCTTTATGATGTCGATACTTGATATATCTCTTACTGTTACATCCCCCGGGCAACACCGGGCTCTACTGCTAGTTATTAATAGAAACAAAAAAAAAAAAACAGCACCCAATAATATCAAGAATGAACATGGACATATTATCTTGACCGTGATTTGAAAAAATGAAAACATTATATGAATGCATACATGCAACAAACTATTTCTTATTTAACAGTTAAAATATTTCATCCTTGGAAATGGCTAAATGTATAGCGCTCGAAAAAAAACGCGCTCAAAAAAAAGAACATTCTGACAGTTTTTATATAATTTATCATCTGAAAAGTTGAAAATTATTAGATCGCATGAGAAATTGTATAAAAAATAAATCAAAGAACCTTGTCTCTCGCACTTAATGAAATATATATATATATATATATATATATATATATATATATATATATTCTTGTGAGTATTTAATTTAAAGAATTGATACATGTCGAGGTTTTTCCTATATACCCAGACCAGTTCAACAATTCTGTGTTTCTTTATAATCAGATTTGACTTGGAACAGAGAGCATATTTGCATGCGATCTGCTTGCAACACTTCGATGTGTTCTTGTGTGCACGTAAAGAAGGTCACAGAGTCTTGAACAAAGAAAGAAACAATGAAGTAAATTTTAGGAAGGAAAGAAAAAAAAAGAACCAATAAAAACTGAAGCTAATCCAAACAACAATAAAAGGCAAAGGAAATCAGCCAAATTCTGATTGTAGCTGAAATAGGAAAGGAAATAAAGAATGAACGAAGATCACTTAAATACGATACGGAAGAAGTTTGGAAAAATCTGGCATTCTTGTATGAGCAGAAAAATAAATATTGGTAAAAAAGAAAACAATGAAAATAATTATGCCAATAAAAATCGATATTTTTCCAGGAAATTGTTTACGCCGAAACTATCGATTTATGTGTATTTGCTTGGAGATTTTTTTTTACTCTTTATATATGCATATAAAGAAGTGTTTATAAAAGCATATCATTTTTAGATTATTTCGTATCTATCTCAGGCTGTTTCTATCTATCTATCTATCTATCTATCTATCTATCTATCTATCTATCTATCTATCTATCTATCTCACTGTGTTCACTCACTTTCTTTCTTTCTTTCTTTCTTTCTTTCTTTCTTTTTAGCAGCTAGATCGGGAGATTGGAGGTTTTTGAGGATCGTATTAGGGTCCCTGCTATGAACCAATAGTGAACACACTAAGGATTATGAAAATATGCAAATACATTTCTATAGTAAAATTATCAGTAATACATTTTGGTATTAAAAAAACAAACGAATTTTTAAAGCAGAATCACAAAAAATGTTCATAATATTTCGGGATTAAATAATCTATAGTAGTTGATATGCTATTAAATCTGTGATATCAGAAGAAAATGAGTAACTACCCACACCGAAGTTCGATCGTGACACTCTGGACTTATGAATATATGTTTTCCGCCAGATGTATAAATAGCGGTGTCAGACTACTGACTGCAGTGATTGTTGAGTAATTATTAAATGGAACTATTCAGTCGAATTAGTGTGCGTCGATGATTTGGGTTTTGATGTAGGATTTACCGAACGCGCTAATAACAAGGTATTCATTGAAATGGTTAATTATTTTGGGTTGATTTTTACTTCTTTGTTCTTGTTAAATATTTATTTGCGGTTGTAATTAAATACTGTTTTATTTTAACATTGAAGTCTTGAGGTATACTTTATTATTAACGGGCACAGTACGTCACAAAAAAAGGAAATCAACCAAAACAAACTAACGGTCAGGGTTAATATCGGGGAAAATCATTAAAATTTTTTTAATTATCTGTACATATTTCTGAGATGAGGTATTATTTATTTACATTATTCGGACTATTGTCCTCATCTTTTGTTGCTATATTTCATTTTCAGTCGTTGTACGCTCCGGTCTTCTTCAGGTGATTAGAATGTCGAACTGAACCCTTTATTTCGCTCGCTGGGTTAGATGTTCTAGTTCCACGTGCCATGTCTCATGGATGTTAGCTATCAGTTATCTCCTGTTAATTCCCCTCTCCCAAATCTCCACTTAACCAGGAATTGAACTCACACTCTTTGGGTCCTGTCACTGGATCTAACTAACGCCTTTATCCATTGTGACACGTGTTCTTCAGGACATCTGTGTATGAATTTCTGGGTATTATAAATCTAATGTCTTCAGCAACCATTTTTACTAGTACTCATATTGAAATTTTTCCTGTTATCATTACATGTTTTTACCAGAGCTAACATTGCAATTTTTGTTGTTATTATCGCTTTTCTATGGCACACCTTATTACTGGTCGTCCTGGGTAAGGCATTAAACTACATCCGCGTCCTGGGTAAGATGATAAACTACGTCCAGCAGCAGGGCCTCTGATCAACAGGTTTTGAGGAGCGTGGAGCCACCTCTTAATTGCTGGTATTCCCAGGTCCACCCTGATCCGGGTTGGTAGTACCTGTTAGTTATCTATTTGCCCATAACTGGGATCCTATTACCGGCAATACTTTTTTGAAACAATTATTACCAGCAATACAATTTTGAAGGAAATATTAGCAGAAACAGATCTTTGACAAAACAAAATATTACCAACAATAAAAAAAAATCGGCATTAAATAACCCATTGAGGTTCATATGCCATAAAACAAACCAAACCAAACCTTATTACTGGCTTCCATATAGTCTTCATTTCTATGCTCGGTCAGCTCAGGAGATGATTTGGGCCTAGCATATGTGCTGATTCCTTAAGTTAATAGTTAAGCTTGAATAAAATGTCATTTTTGCTGTCAATCACTTCAAAAGGTAAATTCATTCCTGGAATGGAAAATCCTTATCAGTTTTTTTAAAATCACTTCTTCATACGACTAGTTGACTAATAAAACAATCTTTTAATTAATCTTTTATTTCATCAAGGCTTCCTTTGCTATATCAAGTGCAGGGAAATCCTTTGTAAAGATCAGAAAAGAAATATTTTCATTAGGATCAAAGTTGTTTGGAATAATAATATACCGCTTATAAATGATGATGAAACGACCATGACATCAACTCAGGTAAACAGACTATGTTTATTGATATAATCTATATTCGCCATTTTATAAAACGACTCTCCTGAACTTTCACCTATGATGATTGATGGGGGTTCTCTTAAGGAGGCTGTTTGGCTTGAATGTCTATTGGGTATCAAATTAAAAAATATGGGCGGTTCATTGATCCGCCCCAGTAAATTACTGACTCGACTTGCTCAATACTCAATATTTACAAGAGCGAGATCAGGCCAAAAATGGGATTTTACTGCTATTTCTTGGGATAGAACTTGCCACTCTTACCTGTCTTCATAGATTTCAAAATCGTCTACGTTTTTTTGTGAGTCATAAATTATTTTCCAACCTACATTCATTTTCCCACAGACCAAGAATTGGAAGACTCTCCTTATTCTGCCGCTATTTCTATTACCTGTGTTTTGACGAGCTACATTTATTCCTTTCACCAGCCCTGACATTTGCACCTGGGACCAACCATGTCGTGTACACAAGAATGAATCACCAGCATTTCCTTCGTCCACTTCATAGGAGTAGAAAGCCTCGCCTATAGTCCAATTCACATTCCTACACGGTCTTTTGAAGTAGAGGCTTGTCACTTGTTTCCCGTTTAGGATTGGGTTTCAGGATACTTTTCCTAAAAACTTTTCTCATATTCAGTAATCCCTTGCGTATTAGTGGCATTATGGCCTTGCTTGGGGTGATTTAATTTAGAAAATAGTAAGAACTTCCAATCGGACAACTGCTTCCTAAGATCCTCTGCTTTATGGAACAAACTCATGGCAAGTTATATTCCGAATCGCTACAGTCTAGGGTTAACCGTTATTTGTCCTGCACAAATCCACGAATTTCATTCTTACCTTTCCTTACACCCATAAAAAAAACATCTCTATCTTGAGTGGCTCTTGAGCCTTGCCTTCTGAAGAGATAAAGGCAACTGTAAACTTCGATTACTTTACTACTATTTTTCAAATCGGGGAGCAATATCACTTCAGATCTGAAGTGAAACTCATATATACGATCCCTCGATAATGATTCTTAAAAAAACTCTCCCTTGATAAAGATCCTGAAAAAAATTTTCCTTCGATAAAGATCCTGAAAAAATGATCGGTTCATCTATCACTTTATGGGCTTGATTGGCTTGCTTAGGGTGAAATATTTTTTTTCAAATGGATAAATTCTGAAATATGCAGATATTGGATTTGAACAGTCCAAATGAAGAATCAAACATTAAAATAAATTTTGGTAAAATATTAACGGAAAAAGCGTTCTTTTTTGGAACTAATCCAACATAACTCTTTTTTTTCATGGTAAAAAAAACAAAT
The DNA here is from genome assembly GCA_903632075.3 of Acanthosepion pharaonis. Classification (NCBI taxonomy): domain Eukaryota; kingdom Metazoa; phylum Mollusca; class Cephalopoda; order Sepiida; family Sepiidae; genus Acanthosepion; species Acanthosepion pharaonis. The sequence continues at coordinate 536,404 of CAHIKZ030004411.1, forward strand.
ATAGACGAAATATAGGCAGTCATGTACCATTATATCTCGTGTGATAATTTGGAATTTGCTGAAAATTTCATAAGAACACCTGACTGAGCTTGATATCTTCTTGGAAACATGATATATATATATATATATATATATATATATATATATATATATATATATACCAGCTAAAAACGAGTGAAATGGTTGCTATGATATAGGTTAACTTTTTGTGAGATTTTTTATCGACAAGTCATTCGCCAAAGCGCAAGCACTTAAGAAAACGTTTTACGTATTTTTTTTTTTTTTACGTATTTCAAAGTAAGAATTTGCGCCGAAGCCATCTCTTTCTCTTTTTTCCAAATATGTGGAATTCTTAACCCAGAAATGTTGTATAATATAGTATATATAACAGAATATATATATATATATAGTATAGTATATAGTATCTCCATCTATAAAAGGCAGGATGTGGCGTGAGTGTGTGTGTGTGCGTGTGTGTGTGTGTGTGTGTGTAACGAATGCACGGCCGCAATTTTCGACAGATTTGCACCAAAATTTACATGCACATGCTCCAAGTTATCAGGAAGGCCAAGACCGACTATGCATGTGTATCCACTGAAAATAAGGTTTAGAATATATATCTATGCTTGGGTATATGTGTTTGTATGTATGTGTGCAAATAGGGGTGATTCATTTATTCGAAATAATATTAAGGTGCCATTTATGTGATGTTGCGTGGCATGCACCAAATATTGACGTTCACATGTCTGTTTAAATTCTACTGAAACGGATGTGATCATTTTCATAACTAGAGCCTGGACTGCTTTGAATAAAATAGACGTAATCTGGAAATTTGATCTACCAGAAAAAACACAAAAGGAGATTGTTGTGGATTCCGAGATGAAATTCGGTCTCCAATGAATAACAAACGCAAGAATTAAAGATAAGAAATTAAATGTATTTACACAATAATACAAAGGGTAATACTGTTAGTAAATCCAGGAACGCGGTTAGTAGCAATAACATATAGATATATACAGTCTCGAAGTAGGACTTCCTTAGAGTCTACGTGCTTGTAACTGACTTCTACAAGCGGTTACCTCACACTATTACTCTACCTCCAACTCAATCACAATCTCTGTTCTCCCTCTCCCTCTCTATATTCTGACTGACTCTGGGTATTTAACGACAGCAGTCCAAGTAACACTCTGGTCGAGTCCACTTATATGAAAAAGGGGAGTACCCCATAAGAGATTCTGTCCTGCCACTGTAGAGTCGGTTTTAATGTATGGTGCCACTGCTTGGACATTACCTAAAACCCTAAGTCTAAAGCCCTTGAGTCAAAGCTTGATGGAACCTAAATTCGGATGCTGAGTGCCATAATAACACCTGAGGACGACATCCAAGTAAATCAGAGTTCTGGGGACTCATCCCTGAATTTTCGACAATCTCACCTGAACACAGGATGCGCTTTGCAGGTCACTGCTGGTGAGCAAAACAAGAATTCTCGAGTGATCTACTCTTTTGGTACTAAGCCATGGAGCATGATGAGTTATTCACTCATCATTAACCAGCTATGTTATGATACAAAAATGCCTGCCTAATGATATTCCGACCTTCTTGCAGGGCCATGATGGTTAATGTGATAGATTCGAGAATGCCCGAGCTAATAAAAAAATTAAACTTCATTAGAACTGCAATATGGAGGCGAAAATAAAATTCTAGTGTTTTTTATTTTCTCTTTCTTTTTCATTGGTTAAGTAGACCGTACGTGATTTTTCAGTAGAATTTATCTCGCTTCATAGGTTTGACAGATTTTATAGAACCTACACTCGGATACTGAAAGCTATATTTAACATCTCCTGCAGACAGCAACCAAGTAAATAACTGATCTATGGCCCCATACCCGATATTTCTACAATCTTACACGAACGCTTTGCATGACACTCCAGGCGGGCAAAACAAGAACGTGCAAGTGATCTACTGCTCTAGACACCTATCAAGCAACCTTTTACAACTATGTTATAACACAGGATACTAACCTAATGACCTTCCGACCAGCAGACCCATGACGGTTGGTGTGATAAAATCATGAATGTCCAAGAAAAAAAAAGTTCTGGTTCAGAATTATCGAGAGAATTAACATTGTAGATTTCTGCATTAGATTGAAAACTACCATGTTATTTATAATCGGAAGGAGGAAAAAGGACTTTTTTTCCTTCAATTGATGATTAAAAATGAATGAAAATGGGATAAGTGTAATCAAAATGTGATGCTTGTGCGCGTTTAGTTGTGTATATGCCTCAGTGAGGGTATCAAATCAGTACTTCTCAAGCACGTAGCCATGTTCCTTTCCAGATAGAACATGTGGCTGCATTTTCTTCCTTTTTTATGGAAGATCGCACATTTCTGGTGAACCAGAAGTCATGCAGAATAAATTGCCAAGAGGAGTAGCATGGTGTGTAGTCAGGAAGATGGTAAAAAATGTTGCTAACATAAGGTACCCAAGTCGATACCCGATCGGTATCAGCTGGGTCATCGTAGAGAGGGTGTATAATGTTGAAAGACCCGAGACCGCTAGTGGACCTCGGCTAGAAACATCACTGATGAGGTGTACAATAGATGCATTTTACAAAACAAATCTCGACACGTCTGAAAAACAAATGAGAATAGTAAAATATGGCCGCCAAACATAGAGTTGGTTAAGCAAAGGAACGAGAGTTAGCACTGCGAATACCTCACCGAAGCACATACAGTGATGTCCACCAAGGTCACGTTGCCTCTAATGGCCCCGGCTAAGAGGGTCAACATATACTATGTTATTTCCACCACCCTTCTTCAGCGTCAATGTTACTGAGGTGTTACACAAAGGTGTCACGCTCTGAATCGAAAGTTGACCGCATCTCTCTACTCCCTTTGAATGTCTCGATTTATTGTAACGACGCTAAGCTAAGAGGAGAATTGTTGGATACATATCCTTTCTAAGAGTATTATCACATAAGTGAAATTAATGATCTCGAGTTTGAATTCTGTTCTCTGATTCCTCAATCCGTTCCGTAATCAATTACTCTATTGTGCCTCTTAAGCATCAGCACCTTTCCTTTTCTTCATCGAGCTCACCCCAAGTAAGGCAATAAAGTCACTAAGACACAAAGGATTACTGGGCGTAGAAGAATTAGAAATGAGAACAAAAGGGGACGAATCAGGAGGACAGTAGATGGCGATTGATATTTGCATTGAAAAATCTACATAATTTTATTCCTAAATATCAACACGTACGTAATTTTACTGAAATGATATCGAGGAGCTACCTGATGACAAGAAACCATTGTAAATAATAGTGAATAGGGTTCTCTGTAAAAAAATTCGGTAAATTCAGGAAGATGTGAGACAACTGTTGAAAACCGGTGACGGCTGATGTGATGAAAAATTCGTGGGGTTATAGTTAGAGACGATAGTCTCGTTGACCATATCTATTGAGTAGCGAATTCGACTAGATTCCCCATACAAAATTCAATATTAAATAACCCAATAAGTCAATGAACGTAACCAAAACCAAGTACACTGTACTAAAGAGTGACCAGTAAAAAAAAAGGTAAATTCAGAAAGACGTGAGACAACCATTGAAAACTGGTGACGACTGATGTAACTGAAAAATTCAGGAAGAATTTCTGCACTTTTCTTCAATCCCATGTCGGATGTTCTATGAAAAGTACGATAAATTCGCGCTCAAAATCAGTGACTTATTTAAACATACAAGAGGATCGAGCAGAAGACGAAGGTTGTCTGTAGATAACCTTTAAATGACGAGTTACAAGATCGAGCAGCAATTAATCAATCATAAAAGAACCAAGGTTATTCAATGTCAATTATTCCTGAAAGATAAAACTGAAAATAAAATTACCGCTTTTTTACTGAGCACTCTCTAAACTGAATAACATAATTGTACTTTATTTTTGCAAGATTAAATTTGATGAAAGGAAAATTAGTCATGACTGAACCTAATATTACGATAAATGATTATAGCGATATAGCATAAATCCAATGTTTCTTCCCAAGCATTATTATTAAAGTAAGAGAAATCTATTAACGGACTATTTTATTAAACGAAATAAAATATTAACTCAGTTTCTGATCTTGAACATAATAAATTCTAATCACTGTCAAGGAGAAAAATATTAAAGGAAATTTTATCGAGAAGAGATCTACCGACCGCTCAAGGCCAAAAGGCGCGGTCTGCCTACTGAAGGCGACAACATTGGGCGCTATCTTTCCGGTTAACGTTCCTTTTGAAAGAATCGGATACTTTCCGGTACCAAACCAACCGAGAGTTTCTGTCAAAGTCGTCAACCTCTGTCGGCTTCGAACATGTTACGGCTGGACACTTGACAAAACAGTCTCATGGATCACGACAATGAAGATGAACAAAAAGGACAAAGAGAAAACGCTCAGTCACACTCAGTTTGTTTCTGCTCTTTCTATCTTTGTTGGCAGCGGCCTCATTCGGGACAAACAACCGTTATCATATTCACTTCGCATTAATTCTTAACTTCAACCAGATGTCATATCTCGATAGAAATTTTCATTGAAGACTTCACAGGTGTTGCTTTGGTCGGATTGCACGCAACAAACTGTCAAGAGGCTAGCGATCTTCGTATGAAATATCTCTATGAATAGCGAAACGAAGGTAACAATGTTACTCATTATCGAGGAAAAAAAAAGGCCCAGATCCTTTTAACTCCGGGAATTTTACTTCTTATCACAGGCCTGTTAAGACTATCAATAGATTATAAAAAATCAATGATATTAAATGTAAAAGAATATTTTTTCAGGAAACAGTCCCCTGTATATACTCGCATATCCTGCGACTTTTGAAGAGTTAATTTTGAAGCTAATTTTAAGTGGGGTTGCATCATACCCGATATATAAAATTAGCGTATGTACTGTTTGCCCTGGTTACGCCGTTGACCAAACTATATATCCATTACTGTAGTCTAATTAGCTTCAGAATTAAGTCTTTAAAGGTCAACGCGAGTATATACGATATACCGTAAATTCCAATGTATAATACGCCTTCATCATATCATACTTATTATAAAACCCAGGTTGTTTGTTTCTTTGTGTGTGTATGTGTGTGTGTGTGTGTGTGTGTGTGTGTGTGTGTGTGTGTGTGAGTCTGTACGTTTATATATTGGATCGGAATTCCTACATTTTTCAACCGATTTCAACAAAACTTGACAGGACTACGTAAAATTACCTTTCGGCGCCAAAAATTGGAGAAACACAATTGTTTTTGCACAAAATCAATTCGAAAACACGATTAAGAGGCATAGCGAGTGTCCGTCAACCTTAAACAATAATCTTTGTCAATTTTATTTTTCAGTCTTTAAGATGGTCGATACTTGATCTATCTCTTACTGTTACATCCCCGGGCAACGCCGGGCGCTACTGCTAGTCTATAATATGCATAAATAAAATTGTTCTGAAAGTGTGGTAAAATGCTTCTACTCAAGTATAATACGCACCACTTGTTTGGTAATTAAACCCTATAAATTGTACTTCTCTAATTTTATTAAGGCCAGCGTTTCCTACTTTTATTGTTAAAAATGTTTTTAAACATAGAATAATATTATACTAATTTAGTTTTATGATAATTCTTATGTTATTTTACGGCAAAAAAAATTGTAGCTGTGCATAATGCGCACACCTGATTTTGCTTATTATTTTTTAGAGAAAATGCGTATTATGCATGGGGAATTACGGTGTATCTTTATCATCATGACCATAAAGAAGAACAAATGTAAACGTTTATGCACACGCACTTACAGACATACATTTTATATATCCTTAAGAAGATTTTTTGACGTAATTTGTTTTCGTCTGAACAAACTTTAATTGTTTGCTTGAGATAATTCTTTAAGAATGGTATTTCTTTCGAAATTGTTTTTGTTTAATGTCTGGGCTTCATTCACTTCCCCACCGTGACGTAGCTTTCTGTGCCTTTTCCAGAAATACTTTCATGGTAATTGGTAGGATGATATCTTTTCTCTGGTACTTTGACTTTATGAATTGAAGCGCAGTACTAGATTGGCGGTAAGGTCTCATCAATTCATGGTTGAGTTGGCTAGATGTGACAGTATGTTAAAGGTTTCTTTTCTCTCACTTCTCGGTCGTGGAACACTCTTCCGGGTCCATGCTTTCCAGACAAGTTTAATCTTCAAAAAGTTAAATGCAAATGTCAATCGATATCTACCGTCTCCTTTGTTATTCTTCTGTTACGCTTCGTTCCTTACTAACGTTTGTCTTTTTTGTTACAGTACTGAGTTTACAAAGAGATGATTGTTGATGATAAGAATTGATATTTCAACACTCATTAAGTACAGAAAAAGAAAATACTTGTTAGATGCAAGAAAAAAAATATACAGTGCTGTGCAAAAGCAAGTGAATCCCTGAGATAGTATTTTAAAATAATTGTCTCTTTTTCCTATATAATCAACAAATCTTGGGGCAACTCGGCGTTGTGTAATGTTTAGCAAGCTTGTCTCGCTAGATCAGTTACGACTGAAAATTGAGTTTGATCCTCACTAGGTGACCCATACTTTCGGCCTTGTGCCACATCTAAGCTACTCTTTGAAAATAACTATAATCAACAAATCTTCATCAAACTCTATATGCATTAAGAAAAAAAAACTTTATTAAATGATTTACAACCACTTTCAAAGATTTTTATCAAGATGTCATAAAAATATTAAATAAAAATAAAGATTAAGTTGTGCAAATGTAGGTGAACACTTATATTTACATTCTGTATTTTTGATTTACATGGTTACTAGTGAAAATAATTGTGCACATGTAAAAATAAAAATGACACGTGTTCACGTTTTTTGTTAAGCTGTGTATACTGCAGTCAGACAATATAACTAAATTTTGAAAAAGTATATAGATTCATCGCTTTGAGCTAGAGACAATGGGACAGTCTTTTCAGTGGGGAAAAACCCTCTCTACTTGCTCCAGTTAGGTCTAGGTCATTTCATCCGCAGGGAAGCTGAAGACCTCAGTGTTTTGGGATACAAATGACATTTATTGACTATCATCAAAAGGGCTACACCATCAATGGCGAGTACTATGCCTACTTGCTGTTGCTGTTAGAAAAGCCTATCAAGACAAAACATCAAGGAAAACTGACGAAAGGGTTTTTTTCATCAAGCCAATGCTCCAGCATACAAGTCCTTGGTTTCAATGGCTGGTGTGGATGACTGTGATTTTGAACTGGTTAATCGACGTCCTTATTCTCCTGATTTGGTTCAATTTGATTATAATCTGTTCACCAACATGAAAGACATTTGGCTGGGAACGAGTATTGCTTTGATGATGACGTCATATCTGTTGTTGTTGACTTTTTGCCCAAAAGGATGACATCTTTGAAAAGTCAGATATCAGTTTACCTGGAGAGTAACAATGTAGTTATTAATAAAATGCATTCAAGATTTCACAGATCTAGCTTCACTGGTTGATAGTCTACCTATGAAATTTTCAGCCCACCCTCGTATTTTTTCCTGGCGGGTGAACTCTGAATTGTACAAATTGCTTCTTTCTCTCTCTCTCTTTCTCACTCTCTCTTTCTCTTTCTCCCCCTCATTCTCTTTCCCTCATTTTCCTCATTGGTGGGCCAAGTCTGTTTCTATTTGATTCTATAGGTCAACCAAGCATGGCACTGCCTTTCCCCGCTACCACTTTCCCTGATTGTCTGCCATGACTAACTAAACTGTCCGTGAGCGCGCTGTTGAATATATCGAAAATATTTTCTTTTGTCTTATCAAATTAATTACGCGCCCATCAGTCAAGATGGATGAAAATGCAATTAATTCGGAATTTTCCGGCGAAATTAACGATGACAAAAGACAACAAATGAAAGTGTATATTTTTAAAGTAAGCCTTATTTTAAAATAAAAAAACAAACAAACAAAACGTCACTACAATTGTTTACTAAAATAATACGTTTTTGTGATGTCAATGTGCCCCAAATAATAAAAATAACATATATTTGTCATGATTTAAGGGAGAGATCAAATGATTTTTTAATGTAAACATTTTTTCCAGAATCCTGAAACTTTTGGTTAAAAATCCTGTTCTCGTTGGCGTTAAAAGAGAACCTTAAATTTGTACGCGAAATTTGAATGATTATTTTTTTGGTAAAAATTCCATTGATTTGGAAATTCTTTTAAAAATCAGATTATCGTCGCGTGATAATAAAACTTTCAGGATTTATTCCGAAATAAGTGAAATTACATATTATTGCCCAACATTTAATTTTTATGACATTTAGAGAAATTAATTTTTGTATCACGTATATATTCATAGTTATTGGAGTATTAAATATAATCAGCATCTTTGGTCAAACAGAATCCACATTAACCAAAAATTTTAAAAAGAACCAGAAACCCAATCCTAAACAGGCATCAAGGCATGAAACTGTATTCACCTTCAAAAGAATTTTGAATCTAAAACTAAGACAATTTTTAAAATATTAGAAACGCTTTTAAATGATTTTATGAATGAAATACATTACGGAGCTTATTGTTTTAAGAACAAATATTTTGATGAATAATGTTTTTTTTATAAAAATCGTTTCCTGTTTTTAAAAATTAATTAGAATAATTTATAAACTAAATTTTTAAAATTCCGTATTAATTTTTAGCAACCAATTGATATTGTTTTTTTTCATTAAAACACTATTTACTTATCATAAATGGAAAAGCTCACTACAGTTCAACGAGCATGAGTATTTTAAAATAAATTTTGAATTGTATATGTATGTGCAGAAACTTATGAAGTTTTGTAAATACGGGTGTCCATACACGGCATTATCCTGAAATGTAGGAAAATACGCCGTCATCAGTTATAAGAAAAAATATCGTCCTTTTCGCTCCGTTATTTACTGTGATGAAATATATATATATATGTGTGTGTGTGTTAAAACTATATCTCGTTAATTGATACGTTGTGATATAACAACACCGTAGTTTACGAGAGAATAGAATAACTGAATGCAAAAAAGAAAATAAACATAGTTCTAGGAGAGATTTAAAATGCTGCGTCATACATAAAATTATCTCTCTCTCTATCTATCTAGCTAGCTATATATATATATATATATATATATATATATATATATATATATATATATATTATGAATGAATCATGATTAGTAAAGTTAATGATATAAAATGGCGAAATCCTTCGCAAACAAAATTTTAAATTTGCATTAACCTTAATGCAACTTTAAAATTTTTCTTCTGCGAAAGGATTTCATCATTTTGTATCATTAACTTTACTAATATACTTTATTATTCATTGTAATATAAGCTGACCTGCGCCACATATTTGATTTAAAAGAACTGTTGACTTGCAAACTTTTGGAATAACAACTGAGACGTTACTCTATATATAGAACAATTTAGTTCATACCAGATTGACTGATACACTTTTACAACCAAATAATTCTCAAATTCCCATATTCGTAAAAAAATGCACTCTCTTAAATTTTCAAAAAAATCAACTTTAGCGTTGCGACTGCACGCTCTAAAAGTTTGTATCCGTTAACAATAAAACATTAAAAAAAAAACATTTCGATTCGCATTTAATTTTTCGTCTCTGATGCTATCTGAATTTTACCAAAAACAAAATAATTTCCATGCCTGAGGATGACTGAATGTACAGTTGAAAGTACTTGCAGATTAAAAAAGACATTATACAGTTTGTAATTATTAAAAACAAGGATCATAACATTCGTCGAGTGGTTCGCAGGTTAATGCAACTTTGAAATATTGTTTACGAAAGGATTTCGCCATGTTATATCATTAATTTTACTTATCTACTTTTTGTATGAATGATTCATGGTAATATAAATTGAACTGCACCACATATTTTAAAAAATAATTATATATATATATATATATATATATATATATATATATGTATGTATGTGTGTCCCACGCATTGAAATTATAACATATGCAACAACAAACAATGTGTAAGCAAGGGGAAACCTTCCTTGTAATATTTTCCGAACGTATCACTGAAGTTACGGTGGCTTCTCTACGAACAAGGTTAGATCATGCCGTTTTTCCTGAAAGACCTGCCGGATTGCGCTTGGTACGTCTTTATTCTCTGGGCTCAACATCGCAACTGTCCTCGCCAATTTATCTGCTGACGTCATACAGGCCATGATTTGATCCTCGTGACTATCCTAATAAAAAAGGGAGAAAATTACCATTTGTAATCCAACAATATGTAAGCCATTCCTGTTGTATTCAGGTGATTTGTTTCAATTCCGTTCTCTTTATTTAAATTTCACAAATATCACGCAGTCAATAAACACACCAGAAAAACTCCTCCGTCTAAAAAAAATAAAATGCATTTTAGTAAAAGCAAATAATAGTTGTTTCAGTTTAGATTAATCAACATTTAGTCAGTAAGGTTTCCTCAAAAGATATTTCAGAAAAAATATATTTTATTTTTTAATGATTTCTTAAGAAAGAGAATTATTTCACGCTGAGAATTTTGACGAATACACAGATTTTACGGGTAAATAGGAATTATTACAATCAATTTAAATTCGATGTGAAATAAACCAATGTATTATGCTTATTCGGAATGTTAACTTTAACCTGTTAGCTAGAAATTAAAACTAAATTTACAGCCCAAGTAATATTTTCCATTTTAAGAAGTATTTTAAACTTAGGGATACCTGATTTGATATATAAAATTTATTGCATATCTTATATATATATATATATATATATATATATATATATGAACTTAAAGAGCCAGGTAAACCTACATAGGTTTCACCTATACAAATCGTTAGGGTCAACTGGTTCTTATAGTTGACCCTGACGATTCGTTTAGGTGAAACATTAGTATGTTTACCTGGCTCTTTTGGTTCATATTTACGTTTGCTCTACTTAGCTTATTGAGCACTTTACGTAGTTACTTTTGCTTTACTCGTTTTGGAGCTTTTTTTCTTTGGACTCTGTGCTTGAATTCTGGACGATTGTTTTCCCCTCAATTTCATGGTCTTAGTTCTTTCGTTTTTTATTCCTTATCTTCCCTAGGGCATTGGCTTATTCAATTACAAGTCAAAATACATTTTTTCAAACGAGTATAACTATTTACCTTATATATATATATATATATATATATATATATATATATATATATGTAATGATTTATAGAATCCAAGTCTTCCTAAATAACATTTTCTCTCATTCTGACATCCGACCAATCAAGAAAGAATGCAGATTTGAATTGAATTTTTTGAGAGCCAAAATGAAAACTTGTTATCTAAAAATGTTTAAGAGCCTAAAATTTCACCATTGATCTGTAGAAATCCTAACTCTAATTAATAGACACTATTGTCTCGTAGATGTTTTTTCCCTTGTGGCCAGTCCACACTCAATCCTTAGGTTACATCATATATTTTTACTTGCTCAGCGGACATCTGCCACGAAATATCAGAATTTAAAACTAGGCATGTCCACTGTGACGTGAAATATGCTCAAACAGAAAGAAATAAGAATTGGTAAAAATCTCCTTCGAGATGCAGAGTCATTACTTGGAATAGCGAGACATCTGACAGCAATTGCGATGTGGATTTGCGAACATGCAGTCGACAAAAGTCTGCAGTTGGAGATTCGTCTCCAGCTGTGCTGTGAAGAATCTCTGCCGCAGGACAGAGAGGATACCCAGACCAGTTTATGTCGAACGGCAGAGTCTTGTCTCAGCTAACAGCTACCCGACCTCGTTTTATACAGGGTATACGGGGAATTTTTGGCCAATCCTACGGGCTCGGATGTCCCACATTAAATTCAGCCTTCTGCCGCATCTAACTGCGTGGGGCCGTTGTTAGATATCATGCATTCGATAAAGTCTGCGAATGTACTTCATGATTTGGTGTCAGAGAAAATCATACGGCCACTTAAAAATCGAAGATGATGAGTTGAGTTACGATTCGAAAATGGACACTTGTAGATTCTTTCTAAAATGTTCATAGATAGTTCTATGGATTTTTTCTTTCTTTCTTTCTTATGTAATGGAATATCCTGTAACTCCCATGAGCAACTACACTATAGGTAGTAACTATAAATAAATATTTGTAAGTCAACGGACTACAGAGCCTAGCTGGGACATGTTACTCAGCTCTTAGCTTTTGTCGAACTCTCTGCCTTCGGGCAGAGAGGAACCCGGGCGAGGCTGTGCCTAAGGGCAGAGTCTTGTCTGGGGATATAGACAGACCCGAACCTTTTTATGCGGGTTTTACGGGGAATTTTTGGCCGAGTCTACGGGTTCGGATTGCCCTACATTAAATTCGGCCTTGTGTCATATCCAAACCCGTGGGAAGGTTGATAAATATTGCTAACTGGGATCTGTTGAGTACGACTCAGACTTACGCAAGAACTACCAACCTTCCAATAGTAGCACTCACCATTGGATTGACATGCTATGACCTTGTGCATAACTGTTACCTTTATTCTTATTGTACTTGTTTTGTTTTTTTTTACAATAAACCTTTACGTATTTTATATACCTTGTTTTTCAAGTATATATTCCTATTACCACAGAATATAACATTTTCTTTATTTCTTTCTACATGTAAGGTTTCCATTAAGTCCGTGGTTAATTTTAAATACTTGTAGCTTTGTGTGTATAAAAGAAAGAAAGAATCTGTTAAAACCACAAGAAAGCATAATGTGTCGGTTTTTTTTATTGTTATCAGAAAATTTATTACTTCACAGTGTATGCTGGTGGTAATAAAACTGTGCTCGATGTGTCAAAATGAACTAATAGTTTTCTAATAATAAATACATATTTTATTCCTTGGTATTTTGTTTAACTCAGCATGTGGCAATCATTAGGCGCGGATTGAAAAGTAACCGTGTAAATATTAATATTTCTAACCTACTGGTAATATAGTAAAGCAGTTCATTTACTTATAGAAATACACACACAAATACACACACACGCACAGGCATATATATATATATATATATATATATATATATGGGACTTCTTATGTCGCTATTTGGAATCATATTTTTAAATAAATAATTATATTTATGCTCTACTTTTGTATCGAGCACTATTTTTAAAAAATAATAACTAAAATACTAAGGGACTTTTGGATTATTTACCTAACCAGTTCCTTCATATTTTCTATATATTTTCAAACACAGACACACACACACACACACACACATATATATATATATATATATATATATATACCACCATATATATATATATATATATATATATATATATATATATATATATATATATATATAATAAAAGGCTAATAAAAAGGCTTAAACACTAATATTCCATGGTCATAATTTATTCCATTGGAATCGTAAATATGATCCAATTCCTCAGACCTACAAATTCAAAAAAAAGAAAACAGAAAAACGCACTCCGGAAATAAAAACAGAATTTAGAGAGAGTGTAAATAGGAGGAGGAGGAGATTAAACCTTAAGAGAGAATATTAGGAGAGATGGGTGGAAGGGTTGAAGTAAGAGAAAATGAATGTTGACGGATGTCTAATGCATAAAGATACAT